>JAJOOF010006858.1:0-17091 GCA_029582545.1 Solanum lignicaule | reverse complement strand
GATCCATTAGGAAAAGTATTTATCTAAAGTGGATCCAATCCAATATATTTACCTGATTGGACCCACAATCCAAACTATTTATCCGATTGCCCCTTGTTCTATTTACTGAATCATTGTTTCTTCCTCTTTAATATCATTAGAGTATATATGTATATATATATTTTGTTGGTATCAAATAGTAAATGCTCATTAGTAATTAAAAATAGGGGTGTATGAAAGTAAGGGGTAACCGCTTATAAATAGTTTCCCTTTTTGGGTGTAAGTGTTATTTTACCGAAGAATCACATTATATGAGTTAGAGTTTCACATTGGTTGGGGAATGGACCAGCAATTCTCCCTTCTTGAGTTAGCTTTTGGAGTTGAGTTAGGCCTGAGTGTTATATCTTTACTTACATTGTATTAGAGTCGGACTTATCCTTGATTGGGCTCACAATCCATGCTCCAGTTGATCCTATACATGAAAGGGGTATTAGAGTAGGTTAGACTCTCAACATGAACATTCATCAACTAGATGGAGCATATACCATCAACATGTTCAACTAAATTCAATATTTCCGATACAGAGTATAAATATATACATTTGTAAAATCACTAAATTTCGATGTGATTGAAGTGTTAATATTGAATGGTTTGTGTGGGCAGGTGAAGCAGCTAAGTGGGAGAAAATTACTTACGTTGGAATAGTTACGTGCGCTATTCTTACAATCTTTAATCTCTCTAAGGGTCATCCCCACTATGAAGAGCCTCCTGTAAGTGTTAATATGCTGTTTTCTGTCTTCAAAATTTCGATGCCACATGAAAACAGAAATTCATATTGACAATATGTTTCGGAGGGATTTCCACTGTTCCTGTTGAAGTAATGAGATTTGAGATAACACTACGATAATTTGGTCCTTATAATATCTAATGGTCCAACTTGTATTTCATCTGTTGATTGAACAGATCACATTATAAGGGGAATATTTGTTTCGAGGGTTGAAAGCTTTTTTGTATAATAAAGGGGAATTTACAACTGCGACAGAGTGTATATGTTCTGTCCATGACCACATAACGTTATTTTACAATTCTTGCTATCATTTCTGTTTGCAGCCTTACCCGTATCTGCAGGAGTTTCCATGGGGTAATTCTGATACCTAAGATCTCTATTACGTTGCTCGTCAATGATTTCAAGTTTACTGTATCTCGCTTTTAATCATACCTGACAATGAACTATATCAGAACATAGATCTTCTGAATATTAATCTGTTATCTAACTGAATTAATCCGATCGAGGCTTCAAAAATGCTGTAGTATACTGTTCATCCTGTTTTCTCCTTGTTTGCACGATAATGGGTAGCCTGGTTTTTGAATGCTTTGTTTTTTCCCTTTGATGTAGTTATGATTTAAGTTGCTTGGACTCGGATGTGGGAGTCTGATACGGGTGTGGATCTAGAGATTGGGTCCTTCATGATCTATATTTTAAGATTCGGGGATATGGATACAGGTGCAATGATTCGGCTAAAAATAATTTAAATATCTAAAAATAGAGTTATTATCTCTAAATTTGAGACAAGGGAAAGCTTACAAGGTATTATGAAGAAAAATATTGATCGAGAGCAGAATCCTTGAAAGTTATAAGGAAAAAGATTGACATAGAAATTTCTATATACAAGATTACTCCATTTTCTTGAATTTCACCTTAGTTTTAGTTTTGATTGCAAAAATCCTTGTATATATGTCCCAGATTTCTACATTGATTTTGGTCAAAGTGCACAAAATTGATTTGACCAAGCAACTGCCCACATTCATGTCGTGTTGATATGGATGCAACACTGAAAGTGAGAGTCCGAGCAACTTAGGTTACAAACTTACAATGTTGGAACATTTACAAAATTGGTCTTTTAAGTCTCATCATCTCAATGAGTCATGAATATAACCGTTTTGGTGAGTGTTCAACTATGCATCATCTCTTGACGCTTCCTTAGTTCAATCTAAGGTGGAAGGGAAATAAGGACTTGAAGTAATGAAATCAACATTGTCACTAGTGCATTACCTTTCAATCGATAGCTCGTCCAGTTCCAGTATTACAGGGTTAAGTGAGTGACTTATTTCTGTAGCTGAAAGATTCATGTGTGGATTAGTTTGTATTACATTTTTGTATGGTATAGAAACTGTTTGATACTAAAATATTTTTGGCCCTTCCCAAATGCAGGTCCGGATGGCCTTTTCGAGAGGAAGCATCACTAAAACCTGTATATATATATTCGTGAAGGCTTTAAAAAGTTCAACAAACAGCATCATCGATTGAAGTTGTGTTGAATATGTTTGAATTTACTTCAGATGTTTTATGCTGATACTAAGGCCATATCTGTGATGTACTCTCTCCCTCTGGTGTTCTATATTGTGCATTTATGTTTCTTTACAGTGTGCTCTCTACCAAATAAAAAATGAAGAGTTTGTTTAAATTGTTACCTATTTATACTCTATTGCCTGAGTGTAAGAGTGGCAAACAAATGGATAGAGTGGAATATAGGATGGTCGAAAATTAATCCATGGATATAATAGTCGATCCGTGTTTGTTTTTCATGTTATTCTAGAAATTATTTTTCTAGGTCGGGAAGTCGAAATATGTGTTTCAAATCGGTGTCAGGTCGGATCGGAGTTTGGAAGGTGGATCAGCTAGTGAAATTTAAGAAAAGTTTTGAAAAATATTTTCTTGATTTAAGGGAAGTTTTGAAATTTTTCCCTTACTTTTATGCATGGAAGTTATTTTTAAAAAATTAGAGGAAAGTAAGTTTATTTGAAAAATATTTTCAAAAAAAAAAAAGTAAGTTAAACAATCATAGGAAAAAATTTTAAAAAAAAATTCGAACTAAGCATACCCTAATAATAAGTGTAGTTTTTAGAGTTTCTACGTCCTTATATTTTATCCTTACATATTCCAAGGAGAATATAATTATCCATATTTTATGATGGATTATACGGGTAAACTTACATATAATTCACATTTATTCTAGGAGAGTATAATTATCTATATTTTATGATGGATTATACGGGTAAACTTATATATAATTCACGTTTAAATGATTGGATAATCAACCCTAAAATGGATTGGATTGAGCAACTCAACCAATTTGACTCATGGACCTTGGATTGAAACCTCAACATTGCACAAACACAAGTGTCACGGGGTTGAAAACTGATCGCTCAAAACTAGGACAATATATTAGTCGTTACACAATCTAATGCACTAATGCCAATTACATATACAATCACTCAAGGATTTAATGTAAAAGTAAATACTTTAATACACATTAGGATCTTAAACACGATAATCTTACATAGAGATCGTTAGGAGTACATACTTGATGCGGAAGACATCATCACAGAAAGAAGCAGAAGCATTAGTCGTAAATTAGTTTTTACCTCTTTGCCCTAGTTGTACGTTACCACAACTGTCAGCGATAGAATTATTGTAGGAAATATGTGGTAACCCTATTGGGTGGAGGGAGGACCAATTTATAGAGATTAATACTTAATTTGGTATGTCCATCAAATAACTAATGTACGGACGAGATCTATTATTTATGGTATTACTTGGGTCACAAGTAAACTTGGGCCATAAGTAAGAAATTATTCTTACATTCTCCCACTTGGCACAGTGACCATATAACATTAATATTTTATAAGCATTAGTTGCGCATGCAATAAATCTCTTCTATAATGTCCATCATACATACCGCAATATACAAACTACTAATGTGAGTTATGGCGGTCGTACTTGAATTTTAAGCTACATACTTCCTTCCATATACTACTACATTAGCAACTTATCATACTAGGTTCATAACCTACCACAATAATGTCTCATAAAGACTTATCTTGTAATATCTCAAAACAATAATGTATACACCATTATGAGAAACAAGAGATTCATTAATATATATCATAAACACATAATTGAGCTCAGAGTGTAAAACATCATAAATGTATCAATCATAAGTACAACCAAGACTCATTCTTTGAACATGTTCTTTAAATGTCTTTGGTTGTAAGCTCTTTGTTAACGGATCTGCAATCATGAGATAAGTATTAATATTCTCAAGTAACACTCTTTGTTTCTCAACTTCTTCCTTGACAGTAAAGTACTTTAATTCCATATGTTTGACACATTTGGAGTACTTATCGTTCTTGGAGAAGAATATTGTTGCAGTATTATCACAATAAATTTCCAGCGGCTTGGTAATGGTGTCGACAACCCCAAGTCCTGAAATGAAGTTTCGCAGCCATAATGCATGAATTGTGGCTTTATAATATGCCACAAACTTGCTTTGCAGCTTTCCAGTGATCAATTCCAGGGTTACTTTGATATCTTTCTAGCATTCTAACCGCAAAATTAATATCCGGTCTTGTGCAAGTTTGAACATACATCAAACTTCCAACAATAGAAGAGTAAGGAATTGATTACATTTCCATTTTGTTCTACATCATTCTTTGGGCATTGCATGAGATTAAATTTGTCCCATTTTTGAATAGGAACTATTCTTGCTGAACAATTGTTCATGTTAAATCTTTCTAGAACTCTTTCGATATAGCCTTTTTGAGACAGCCCCAATAATTCTTGTGATCTATCATGGAATATTTCTATCCCTATCACATAGGATGTCTCACCCATATCTTTCATTTCAAAGTTCATAGAGAGAAAGTCATTCGTCCCACACAATATGCCTAAATCATTAGCAGCAAGTAAAAGGTCATCAACATACATGACTAAAAATATAAACTTACTCCCACTGATCTTTAGGTATATACACCGATCAACGGTAATCTCCTTAAATCCAAAAGATGTTATGGTATCATTAAACCTTATATACCATTGTCGTGAGGCTTGTTTGAGTCCATATATTGACTTCTTTAGCTTACACACCATTTGATCTTTTCATTTAATTTCGAAAACCTCTGTTGGTCCATATAAACATCCTCCTCGATGTATCCATTAAGAAAGGCAGTTTCACATCCATTTGATGTAACTCTAAATCATAATGATCTATCAAAGCCAAAACAATTCTTAATGAGTCTTTCTTTAAGACAGATGAAAAGGTCTCTTTATAATCAATGCCTCTTTTTTAGTGTATCCCTTGGCAACAAGGCTGGCTTTATATCGTTCAATATTACCATTTGAATCGCGTTTGGTCTTGAATACCCATCTACACCCGATTCTTTTAGAACTTTTTGGTAATTGAACAAGATCCCAGACTTTGTTGTATTTCATGGATTTCAACTCTTCATTCATGGCATCAATCCATTTATCAGACTCAATGTTTTCTATGGCCTGTGAAAATGAAACCGGATCTTTATTAATTTCAATGTCAAAATTTGACTCTTGCAAATAAATCATATAATCATTTGAAATGGCCAATTTTCTTTCTCTTTGAGATTTTCTTAATGACACTGTTTGTGGTTCATTTGCGTTAGATACTTGTGAGTTAGTTCCATCTTGAAGTGTTTCAACCAAATGTTGTTCAACATTGTTAAAATGTTCTTCAACAAGAGGAACAATATTTGTTATTGGTGTGGAAGTAGGTACATTAATGGGCAATGAAATATTTACCTTTACCTCATTAATTTCCACACTTTGTCGTTCAACAGTCCCACTAACTTCACCAATCTCAATGAATTTTGCATTACCAGTTTCAACAATTCTCGAACTATGATTTGGACAGTAAAACCTATACCCTTTAGATTTCTCTGGATAACCAATAAAGTAACCATATACCGTTCGAGAATCTATTTTCTTTCCATATGGATTATAAAATCTAGTTTCCGCTTGACAACCCCAAACATGCAGGTGTCTTAAATTAGGCTTCCTTCTAGTCCACAGTTTAAAAGGGGTCTTTGAAACTGCCTTACTAGGAATCCGGTTCAATAAATATATAGAGGTTTTAAGAGCATGCATCCACAATGATTTGAGTAATGAGGAATTACTCATCATACTCCTAACCATATCCATAAGTGTTCGATTACGCCGTTCTGTTGAGAACTTTGTAGGCCTTGCTTTGTACTGAGTATCCAAGGAACACTCATTCATCACTTTTGACATCAAACTTGCCTACTGTGTCTTTTCCATTGTTATGCACATAGCATGTGCACCCAAACGGCCAAAGATGTGCCAAATTCGGCTTTCTTTCTTTCAACAATTCATAAGGAGTTTTATTCAATATTGACTTGATCATGCATCTCTTAATAAGGTAACAAAAAGTAGTTACTGCCTCAACCCAATAGAATTTTGGTAGACTGCTTGATATCAGCATGGTTCGAGCAATGTCTTCTAACGCTCTATTATTGTGTTCTACCACACCATTTTGTTGTGGAGTCCTTGGTACGGATAAGTTGTGATCAACACTATTTGTGGCGCAGAAGTTTAGGAATTTGGAGTTTTCATACTCTAAACCATGATCTGATCTAATACTGGCAATTTCACTGCTGAATGAACCAGTTTCACAAAGATTTCAAACATATCGTATGTCTCATCTTTTGTTGCCAGAAATATAGTCCATGTAAATCTGGAATAATCGTCTACAATTATGAATATATTCCTTTTTCCTCCTCTACTTAGCATACGCATTGGACCACACAAATCCATGTGAAGCAGTTCCAGAGGTTTTGTTGTGCTTACCACTGCTTTTGATTTGAAGAAGGATTTTATATGTTTACCCTGAGCACAAGCACCACGGATTTGTTCACCTTTGAGTTTATTTTCAGGTAGTCCTCTGACCCGGTCCTTTGATATTAGCTTATTGGTTGTGGAGAAGCTGATATGTCCCATTCTTTTGTGTCAAATAAGAGAATTGTCAGTGATGGTACTAAGCCAGGTGAGCGAGTTCTCTAGAGGGCTCATTATATCAGTTTTGTATACATTCTTGTGCCTTTTTCCAAGGAGAACAGTTCTCTGAGGTTGAGTTCACCACTCTGCATTCATCAGTAGTAAAAATCACTTTGTTTCCTTTGTCAAACATCTGGGATATACTCAGTAGATTGTGTTGTAATCCATTCACATAGTACATATTATCTATTACTCGAGTGAGATTAAGACCCAATTTTCCAATTCCTTGTATTTCTCCATTTTTTCCATTCCCAAAGGCTACATTTCCGCCCTTAAAATCTTTTAATGAGAGGAAGTTGTTTCTATCTCCGCTCATATGCCTGGAGCATGCGTTGTCCAGGTACCATTGCTTTAGCTTTCCTCCCGCTGAAATCTACAATCATTAAACATGGTTAGTTTTGGGTACCCAGATCTACTTGGGTCCATGTTTGTTAGAGAAAGGATGAATAAGGTTTTTCTTAGCCCACAGTGGAAGGGATTTGGGCGTGGGAACCGGCTTCATGATTTTTCCTTTCTATGTATTTTGCAAAAAAGTAAGATTGTTCTTATATGCTATTTGTTTTTTATTGCATGCATAACTTTTACGTCATGTTAGTCCACAGTGAGAGCACAAACAATCTATGTTGGGGTTCTTTGTTTCAGAGAATCTTATTTCATGTCTAGTAGAGGATTGATCTTTTTTAATGCAATCGAGTAGTATGGAGGATCTGGTCCATCTCATGTTATGCTCTGCTTCCATTTTTGTCATGTGAAGTTTCTTCTGGAGATCTTCATTTCTTATAATCATGGATTGAAGCTCTTTGTTTAATTCTTTTAGCTTATTGCGAAGATAGTGATTTTGTTGTTCTAGGTTCTCATTTTCATCTCTTAATAATGCATACTCTTCCATTATTAAATCTCTTTTGGAGCAGGTTGATTGGTATGCATTTATGAGAGTATGCAAAGAGATTTTAGTTCCCTTTTTGAGTATGAGTCAAGATTTTCTTTAATATGATGAAAGCTAACCTAATCATGTTTGTCTTCTTCTTCTTCTTCTTCGGAGTCTGACCTAGCCATTAATGCCTAAATTGTTTCCTGTGTTTGATAACTGCTTTCCCTTTCTTCTCGTTCAGCTATGACTACTAGTGCGAGAAAGTCATATTTGTCAGTTTGCTCAATTGCAAGTAGTGATTGATTTTTGGATTCCTCATCTTCAGACTCTTCTTCTGACATGCCTCCCATTGCAGCAAATGCTTTCTTCATTGAGAGATCAGACTCTTGGTTAGTCATCCTTCTATTGGTAGGAATATATTTGTCATTCTTGACATCCTTTGTTTTGTCTGAGTTGTTCCTTTTGTGCTCCAAGGTCCAGAGTGGACATAATTTGATAAAGTTATCTGGACTTCCACATTTATGGCATACATGTTCTCTTGAATTTTCAGCTATCTTCTGAGGACCTCTTCTTTGAAATGTTTGTCCCCTTTTAGCATTCTAGAGAACCTTTTTGTCATAAGTGCAATATTCTCATCCTCAAAGTCTTCAGGTGTGGTAGCTTTTAGAACCAGGTTTCTTCTCCTTTCTCTTACTGCCAATTTCTTTTTGTTGATTTTTCTTCAATTCATAGGTCATTAGATTTCCAATAAGTTCATCCATAGCTAGCTTATCTAGGTCACGTACTTTAGTGATGGCTTCCACTTTACTTTCCCACGACTCAGGTAGGACACTTAAGAGTTTTCGTTCATATTGTCTGTTCAGGTTGTCAATTTTAGATTTCTTCAACTGAGTTGCTCTTTCATGTGAAGTTTGTAGATTTTCCCAAATCTAATTTGCACCCTAACATGATGAAATTCTATTGTATTCATCTGGACCTGTAGCATATTAAGATATTTTTAGCTTTGGCGTTGTTTTGAATGGCGAGTTTGTCTGTAACAACCCATTCCTTCATTTCCTTTAGTACCTGAGTGGTTTCATCATCTCCCTTCTTCATGGGTATAGTAGGTCCATCCAGGACTACGCTCCAAAGATCAGGATTTTTTCCTATAAAGTGATCCATCATATTATTTTTTCACTATCTATAGTATTTCCCATTGAACAATAGTGGTCGAGTTTGAGAAGCTCCTTCTTGTGGGGTAGGTGGGGCTGCCATTGATTATTTTCAAGATGTGACTCTTTTAATGAAAAGACCTGCTCTGATACCAACTGAAGAAACCTTACCCAGTATTCAAGAACCAGGTTCTTGAATAATGCACAAGATAATACGTTAATAGACAACAACACAGATGTATTGTGGAAACCTTCCTAACTCAAGGAAGGGAAAAACCACACCAAAGTTTTATATTAATTCAAGATTACAACTCAGTCAATCTATGATTTTAACTCTACAACTTCTATCCTTTTCGATTAACTCAAATCGAAAATTCTACCCTCCAAGAAGTCAAACTCACTTCTTGTTTACAAAACTCTCTCTTAACTCTAACCCCAAAAAGTCAAACCCACTTCTTGTTTAAAATTCTGTCAAACTCTCTCACACCCCTTCCCAAACACTGATTCAACAATGAATCAATGTAACTCAACTATTCTGAAAGAAATTCTAACTCTAGTACTCCTTTCGATATTCTCTTCTTGAATGCTTTGGTCTTCGCTGTAATTCTCTCTTTTTTCCCTCTATTTGAATTATCCAAAAGACGGCCTCTTCTTTCTTCCACCTTGTCCTTTTATAGAGCCTGATTTATTTCAAGTCCAATTTGTATAAGGAAGGAAGTTATGTTTGTAGTAGGAAAGAAATTATATTTTTCTTCAAATACTAATCCATTTCCTTTTATAACATGTATGTCATAACTCCTTATTCGTACATGACTCCTTCTTTTAATGTTTTCCTATTTTGACTCAACTTTCTCTTTAATGCAAACTCTTTTTTTTTATATGAGTGTGAGTTTTTTCCGCCCTTTTGATTTTGAGTTCTAAGACAATTGAAGTGAACCTGGTTCATGATGTCTATCATCAAAACCTTATTTGAATCATCAATTTTCCCCTTTTTGATGATGACAAATCTACATTTCCTGTACAATATCAACACTACACAACATACACACGACAATACAATATCTTCCCCTTTGGCATATCAAAAAGAAGAGGTAAGTATAAAACAACAAGAAGCCACAAAAACTCAGAGCCCAAGGGGGCAACACCGTAGAAAACACAACAAAAGTCAATATCAATTTAAGGATATTAGCCATCTTAACCTAAGCAACAAAAACACATCACAAGCAAGAACAAAATAGCCATAGAAATCAGGATGCACTAAAGTTTAAGCTCAAGAGAGCTCCACCAAAATATCCACCACATGCAAAACACAGAAAAGTATAATGTTTCAAACCGAAGTAAAAGAAAATGGAACGATAGTTTTATGTTCAAGAGGTGGATGGAGATGGCTTGGTGAGAGAGGGAGATGAGGCGAGAAGCTGGAGGACACGAGCTTTGTTCTCAAGTTGTTGTTGCAGCAACTGTTCCCTTAACCTAGCAACTTCCCCTGAGATGTAGTCAGGTGCTCAGCACGTAGAGTTTTATTCTCAACCTGAAGAGCAGCATATTGTTCCTTAGCAATGCGAAGATCATGAAGAAGGAAAATATTATAAAATCTAAAACAAGGTTATCTAAGTCTTTTCACAATTCTGACCAAATTCTGGCCATTTAGCATTATTTTATTTTTATACCCAAACAACAACTGTCTTTATTTAATATGGTGGATAATAATATAACTAGATGTATGTTGCCCATGCATGCACGGGCGGGTCCAACATATACCTGCGTTTGAAAACATTATGTTGTAATGCAAATTTAGAAGTTATGTAGGATATATTCACAGAGTGTTGACATTTATCACGTTACTATTTATCCACATATATCCATGATATTTACCAATAACATATTTACACAATACAACTATATAAGCAGGTATTGGCAAAGGGCAGAATAGCAACATTGTAGTCATCTAGTTTTGCGCAGCTACAATTGTAGTTGAGTGACGTTGCACGTGTTCGCATAATACCTATGGAGGATTTATTGAAAAAGAAGAATTATATTGTTTAAATAGTGAATGTAGAGAGTGTAGTAGTAATAGCTGTGTCACTTACCTTTGTAAAGCATTGGTGTTGAAATGGAGGGTCTGTGCTCCTAGTTTCCCAAACTTCACAGTTCTGCACCTCCCTCCCCCCTTGTTGTGCTAAGATGACTCTTTACAATCACATCTTTCTCCACGGTCATTTCACTTCAAAAAAACTAACAAAAAAAGAGATGCACAAATCAAAAAGCCACATGACGATAATCAAGTGATCTTTAGAGCTACACTTACAAAGGTCGAGGAGACTAAACATATTCAAAAGTAATAATCAGAATCACACCGATCGAAACCTGAAAGAAAGCAATAAAAATCAACAAATTGGTTTAAACAATTACATAAAACTTTAACCAAAAGTTTAATCTAGGAACAACTAAAAGTAAAATTTGATTTTACAAATTGATCACTTCACTTTAGTACTTTAAGTTTGATTTATATGACATATTTTTCGATTGCAAATTTAGTTATTTCTGTTTGATTAATTAACTAAGGCAAAAGGTGAGATGATTTGGTTTTGTCTCAAGACTCGTCCAATGTCGTTGTAGCTAGTTAGAGAAGGTCAGGGTCTATTTTAATGGTTTCAATTCCTCAGCATGCGAAGGGGAAAATGAATTTTAATAGGCAATTTATGTAACCAACACCTTGAAGAAACATGTCATTTATAAAGAGAAACAATAAATTTACGGATGGAACAAAAATGAAGAACTGATTATCTATTCTACATTCAAATCCTCATTTAGAATTCCTGTTGGAGTTATCCAAAACAAAAAAAAAGCACTTTAAGTTTATGAAGTATCTTCATTAGCTTTAAATTAAATACAACAGTTTACATATTAAGCAAAAAATAATAATTTACTGTGGGTACACATAATTTGTCAAAATAACTACCAATTTGCAATGAATGTCCGACAATTGTTACCAATGATGGTGGGAATGAAACTGCCTTCCAGTAACATGAATGATTAAACATGAAATTTATAGATGAGTTATTAGTTAACACATATTTTTCTTTTATTGAAAGAGCTTTGGCATACATCAAACTTGAACCTTCCTGAACAGAGAGAACAAAAGGGAATGATAAGATATTGATTCTTAACTACTTTCTTTGAGTAATCAATCATAATAAAAGCTTACCAATACAGGGTCAAAAAAATATTAGTGAATACAATTGTTTGTTAGTTGAAGTAAAAGATGATACCTCATCCGACCTTTCCTCATAAAAAACAAATCACAAAATGTGATTAATATTTTTCATACTTCAACAATTCATTGTTCGCTCATGTTGTCAATTGGAAACAAATATTTGGTTAACTCTACATCGAGGTGTGTTTTAATATCAAAGGAATTCATAGTTGAGATACGAAAGTCGCGAAACAAATGATAGTTTAAGTGTAAATGTTACCATTAAATCTCAAAGAAGAGAGTTACAGAGCAAACTGAAGAGTGGAACTTGATTGTAGAGCCTCAATTTGGACTTTTCAGGATAGCAACATGACCCAACCTCTAGTTAAAAGTTGGAAGGGACAAAGTGGTCCATTCAACCATTGGAAAACTTAGTTTATAAGTTTTAATTTGTTTCAGCTTTGCATTTTATTTATGCTAATTATGTTTACCAATTTATTGTACTAATTATGTTGTCAGTAGCTAACTGTGTTTTTTCCTCCCTATAATGTAAAGTTCTAAATTGTGTTGGTAACCTTTTTTTTTGGGTGTTGAACTACATGAATTTCCCTAATCACATTAGCAAGCGCTGAAGTCCTGTCAGGATGGAAATGATTGAGAAAAGAGGGACTAAGGCAGTGTTTATTTTCTCAACATACTTTCATTTTCATACTCACAAGCCCTTTGGGTGTTTGCCCATTTATGTACCATAAAACTTGTCTTGCCAAGTGGACTTTAAGTCCCACTTGCAAAAAAGACTAAAGACCCTCTATCTTTGTACTATTCAAAAACCTTTTTTTTTTAAATTTATATTCCATTTTTATTATTTTCGTTCACTTTTAATTGTCATGGTTTCTTATTTTAGAGTTAAATTATAAAAAATTTGACTAGTATTTTACCATGTAGTTTTTCATCATATTTATATACAAAAAATTATAATTTATAGTACTTTCCATATAGTTTTTAATATCTTAATTTTTTGTTTAAGATATCGAATTAATGTAATCTAATTTAACTTTAAAATTTAGTCAAATTAACTTGCGTAACATGACAAATAAAAGTGGACGGAGGGAGTATTTACTTGTCAAGTATTTTTATAATTTGATTTTTCTTTTTACTTATCATTTTTGACAAATCAAGGAAGAACAATTTTTTTTTTACTATACCCTCAATTTATTAACATTCAATTAATGTATTTGAAAAATGTAGTGAGTAAGTATGTTTAAGACTATTAATTAATAGGTGTAAATGTTAAACTCACTATACCAATTATTATTTTCTTAATAGGTGTGTCAAGTTAAAATCTGACAAGTAAAATGGGACGGAACCACGGAGGGAGTATTTTTTATTTTTCTGTTCAGATATGCCTTTTAATTATTTTTGGAAAAAAACCAAAAAATTGGGATACGAGAAGGGGAAGGGATTATATTACAATATGAAAAATCAAATCGAGAGTTCAAATAATAGTCAATCAATTACGTTAAATTTTACTATTTTCTTACTAAGCATTTTCATTCGTCAAAGCCTCAAATTTCATATTTTTATAGGTCTGATTTGATATTGTATCAAATTTTTATTAAAAGTTAAAATATAACTTTAAAAGTTAAGCAAAAAAATATATTGGAGAATGGTACGAGAAAAAAGATAACAAATGAATGACAAAAAGTGAGAAAGTGAAATGGGTAAATTATGGAGCCACGTGGACAAATGTCAATTAAAGAACCCCTCACACAACTGACACTAGTTGTGCCTCTTACAGAATAAAAATTTTCGCACGGGAGATTAAAGCCACATATAATTATGTCGTGGCTGCCAATCCACGTGAATCAAAATGAAGGTCGGCAAGTAAGCTGAATGACAAAATTACCGTCAGTTGTTAAAATTTTTACGGTTAAGCATACACGTGGATACCTACCCTTCACTCACTCTTCTTAAATAGTAGAAAAGAAATTTGTATGAAAAATGAATTTTGTCTAAATATTAGGGAGTGTTGTGAAATATTAGCAATATAAAATAATATAAGACAATAAATATATAGACAAGATATATGGGAGAGAATGCTTTCTTATTTCTTTCTTTTGTACTTTTTGATTGTATCTTTTATAAAATATTCAACGCCTATTTATAGTACAAAATGTCTCTTCAAAGTTAGATGAATTAAATAGTGTTCATTAATTTCGTACATGAACTTCAAAGAGAGTTACGATGACATCCACATTAATGCATTTATAACACTCCCCCTTGGATGTCCATAGATAATGCGCATCGTTAAAACCTTACTAGGAAAAAACCAGTGGGAAAAATTCCTAGTGAAGGAAAAAGAGTACACCTATCTTGTAATACGCCTTGAGTGTTGCCTCATTAAAAACCTTACCAGGAAAATCCAATGGGACAAAACCTTGGTTAAGGGAAAAAGAGTACAACGCGTATTTTACTCCTCCCTATGAAAACTTTATTTGATATCTTGGAGACGACACATTCCAATCTTATATCTTAACTTCTTAAATGTTGATGTTGACAATGCCTTAGTGAATAAATCTGCAAGATTATCACTCGAACGAATCTATTGAACATTTATCTCACCATTTTGTTGAAGATCATGTGTGAAAAAGAACTTAGGTGAAATATGTTTTGTTCGGTCTCCTTTGATATATCCTCCCTTTAATTGAGCTATGCAAGCAACATTATCTTCATACAATATTGTTGGAATCTTTGTTTGCACAGAAAGACCGCATAATTGCAAAATGTGTTGAGTCATTGATCTCAACCATACACACTCTCGACTGGCTTCATGAATGACTATTATCTCTGCATGATTTGAAGAAGTAGCAACTATTGTTTGCTTCATCGAACGTCATGATATAGTTGTACCTCCATATGTGAATAAATAGCATATCTAAGATTGGGCTTTATGTGGGTTAGACAAATAGCCAGCATCTGCATAACTAATCAATTCTGACTTGGATGCATTAGAATACAACAATCACATATCAATTGTTCCTTGAAGATATCTGAATATATGTTTAACACCTTTCCAATGTCTTCTTGTTGGACATGAGCTGAATCTCGCCAATAAACTTACTGCGAAGCAAATATCTGGTTAGGTATTGTTGGCAAGGTACATTAGTGCCCTAATGGCACTGAGATATGGTGTTTCATCACCAAGAACTTCTTCATCTTGTTTCTTGAGGTCGAAATGGATCTTTATTTATATCAAGAGATCTCACAACCATCGGGGTACTCAATGGGTGTGATTTATCCATGTAAAATCGCTTCAAAACCTTTTCAGTATATGTTGATTGATGGATAAATATTCCATTCGTCAAATGTTCAATCTAAAGGCCAAGTTTGTCTTACCAAGATCTTTCATTTCAAATTCTTTCTTCAAACACTTAACAACTTTTGAAAGCTCTTTAGGAGTTCCGATGATGTTCACGTCATCAACATAAACAGATATTATTACAAATTTAGATTTTGACCTTCGTATAAAAATACAAGGACAAATAGGATCATTCTTATACCCTTCCTTTAGCAAGTATTCGCTAAGACGATTATACCACATTCACCCTGATTGTTTCAATCCATATAAGGATTTCTGAAGTTTTATTGAACAATTTTCCTTTGAATTTTTATATACTTTAGGCACTTTAAGTGCTTCAGGGATTTTCATAAAAATATTGTGGTCTAATGAGCCATATAAATAGGTTGTGACAACATCCATCAGATGCATTTCAAGGTTTTCATGAACTGTCATATTTATTAAATACCTGAAGGCAATTGCATCTACCATAGTAGAATATGTCTCCTCATAATCAATGTCAGGCCTTTGCGAAAATCCTTGTGCCACAAGTTGTGCTTTATATCTTACGACTTTATCATTTTCATTGTGTTTTCACACAAAAACCCACTTGTACCCAACTGGCTTGACACCTTCAGGTGTTCGGACTATTGGTCCAAAAACTTCACGTTTTTCAAGTGAAGCCAATTCTGTTTGAATTGCTTCCTTCCATTTTGACCAATCATTTCTCTGTCTACATTCATTGACAGATCTTGGTTCCACTTTTTTCTCGTCGAGACATAATTTATAGAGATTTCCTCATTCTTATTATTTTCAGGTACATGGACCTCCTCTGTGGTGTCATAATTTATTATGTCTCGAAGCTCTTCATGAGCAATTGCCTCATTCCTTTCCTTTTTCGAGGATTTTTATCCTTGGAACCAATTGGTCTACCACGTTTTAAGCATAGTCCAGACTCATTTGCCTTAAAATTTTGTCCTATCGGGACATCAACTCAAACTTGAGCATTAGCAGCTGTGATATATGATTTAGTAAATGCATCCGGCAGTTGATTTGCAATATTCTGCAAACAAATTATCTTTTGAACTTTTTGCTCACATTGATTTGTTCGAGGATCTAAATGAGACAGTGAAAGTGAATTCCAATCTATCTTATTTACCAACTGCTTTTGTTCTCCCCCTAATGTTGGGTATACTGATTCATCAAAATAGCAATCAGCAAACCTTGCCGTAAATAAATCGTCAGTTCTAGGTTCGAAACATTTTATAATAGAACAAGATTTATACCCAACATATATCTCCAACCTTCTTTGGGGACCCATCTTTGTGCGTTCTGGTTGAGCAATTGGAACATATACCGCACAACCAAAGATTCTAAGATGGAAAATGTTTGGCTCCTGACCAAAAACCAATTGTAATGGGGAGATGTCATGATAATTGGTTGGCCTTATGCGCACAAGTGCCGCTGCAAGCAAAATAGCATGCCCCCAAACTGAAACAGGCAACTTTGTCCTCATCAACAATGGTCTAGCTATCAATTGAAGACGTTTAATCAATGACTCTGCTAAACCATTTTGAGTATGAATATGTGCAACAGGATGTTCAACTGTTATTCCAGTGGACAAACAATAATCATTAAATGCCTGAGATGTAAACTCACCAGCATTATCAAGAC
>JAJOOF010006857.1:0-17210 GCA_029582545.1 Solanum lignicaule | reverse complement strand
AATTTTTTGGTGAATATTTTCTTCTCCTTCTTCTTCCTTGCTTTCTCCCTTCCATCTTCTCTACCTTCTACCATCCTCCATCACCACACAACTTTTTTTAAAAATTCTACAATATTTTACTAGGTTACACTCTTTGATTCTTCCATCTTCTTTGAAAATCAAATTTGCATCTTGATTCATATTCAAAAACAAAATCGATTTCAAGGGAACAAAAAAAGAAATCAACTTCTTTCAAATGGAAAAATTGATTTACATTCTTACCTTCTCCATTGAAAATTAAATTGATTTCAAGGAATAAAAAAGAAATAAAGAACAACCTCCAATGAAAAAAAAAGAAATTTATTTTACATATCCTTCATTGTAAATCCCAATCGTAGTAGCACAAGAAATCATCTTCTTTTAAATGTCATATAAAAACTTTTCGATTTGGTATGATTTCCCTTATTCTCCAAAACGTATTTTACTTTGTAAACTAACCTATGTTTTGCCTTTTTGATGGAGAAGAACAGATGAAGGGGAAGGAGGCGCAAGAAGAAGAAGAAAAGAGGTGGGGACATGGGGTTTGGGATTTGGAAGAAAGAAAAAAAGAAAGTAAAATTGAGATTTTTAAAAATAAAATAAAATTTCCACGTGTCACATAGCAATTAGTTTATTTTTCCACATAAAAGGCGTCTGGATGTACGCACTTAAAATGCGGTTTTGAAAATATAAAAAGCGTCAAAATGACACAGTGAGGTTTGACATGAGGTGCTTAAAATGAACAAATCCTAGTTAAAGTGTCCAAGTGAAAGTTGGTGCCAAGTTTAGGGGGCCACCGATGGGTTATCCCCATGAAGAACTCAAGGGGATGGTGACTTCAATATTTGGTTGTACGAACAAGAATTTTTTAGGCTGTTTTATGTATATTGTTATTGGGATAGCTTGGGTAATTTTGGGAAAGGATATATAGGGTGTGTAATGGACATAAAAGGAGGATGTGGTGATACACATTATTTTAAGGGTTGTATGGGCTCATTATCAGTCAAAGTTAGCTACTATTTTACGAGGCTCACGATGTGATAACTGCGACTATAATTTTATCATGACTTATATTGTAGATTAACTCCTAAAATGGGAGGCTGAATCGTGATAGTTGTATTGGTCAGAGAATAAGGTATGTAAGGCTATTCGATTCCATATTCCTTGGAATGAAATCTGATATTAGCAATTAGTATCAATAAAGTGAATTTTCTAAGTTCTATTGCTAATTAAGGAAACATAGTGGTAGCATATGATCTACAATATGGATAACACTATTTCCCCTCTCCTTAGAATTTCAAATTACTTCATTATATGTTCATTTCTCTATATTTGTGTAATTATCCTCCTCCTATGTGCTAGTATAGAAATGGTATTTGCAAAAGTAAGCTTGGTGAATAATCCTCTTAGTCGATTGAAGTCAATTGTGTCATTTAATCTCACAAGTAATAGAATCATGTTACATAGCTCCTTATGTCATTGTTACTGCCTTGAAGTTATTATTTTCATGTCTTCTACTATTGGTCTGTAGTTCCCAATGTAAAAAATGATTATGACCACCAAACACAACAATCTAAAAGATTAAAGAACCTAAGTAAAGCAATGTATATAATTATGGGTGGCAGCTCAGGGGTGAAAGCCTAGCATGGGCAGATCCCAATTGGTATAGAAGGGTGACAGCTCAGGGGCGAAAGCCTAGCATGGGCCGATCCCAATTGGTATAGAAGGATGACAGCTCAAGGGCGAAAGCCTAGAATGGGCCGATCCCAATTGTTGTAATTATGAGGACAACATCCAAGGGGTTAAAATACCTAGCATGGTTCATCTTATTCTACCACTGATCAACTTGTCATTTGTATCACATGCCCTACAAATATTATAAAGTACAGAAAAGTAAAGAAAAGAATAAAACATACATGATCCCACAAGAGTACGCAAAGGAGGTCATATATTATGATCTATGCACTAATATATTGATACTAGATTTCATTCGAGCCATTGTTTTATATATGTTATTGCTTTACATATTATGTACATTTTTTCGTACTGAAGTCCCTAGCGGGGGACGCTGCATTTCATGCTGCAGGCACATGTACTCCAGCTAGTAGACCTCCTCAATAGGAGCACACGACACTCAACTACTTTTGGTGAGCTCCAGGTTGATTCGGAGCTTTACTGAGTCCTTGGTAGATTCATTTTGGTATTGTATTGGTAGTTAAGGGTAAGGCGGGGTTTGTCCCGACCTACTCTAAGTCTGTCTATCTTATAGAGGCTTTGTAGACTAATGCATAGCATGGAGTTATATATGGTTGGTTCCTTAACAGTTGTGGCCTCAACGGCCGAGTCATATGTATATATTTTGGCCCCACCTATGTTATTCTTTTATAATCGTAGCTTAAACTTATACTTGTTAGAGTTTCATGATTATCTTAGCTAAATGCATGGTAGATACAGGTTTTACATGGATTCTCTCGGGCCATTACCGCACCAGGTGCCTATCCGTCTCAATGGGATTCGAGGCATGACAAAAGTAGTATCTGAGCAACGTCATCTTAGGGAGTCTACAAAGCTGTGTCTATGTATAGTCTTGCTTATGGATGTGCTATGCACCACATCTATAGGCAGGAACCTATGAGACATTTAGGAGTTGTCTGTTTCTTTCATCTCTTAGATCGTGCAATAGAACCAATGATGTAGTTGGATCGTATCTAACTTCTGAATTGCTTTATTATAGTAAAGATGCCGGTTATGAGAAGGAGTAAAATTATAGGTAAGCAAATAGATATGGTTGTGGGAGAAGGGACTAGCCAATCATCACCTAGGCGTGCTGAACAAAGCGAGGCTCACGATGAGTCTCTATCACAAACTTCCCCGACGCCTCAATCTCCAGAAGAATTAAGGAGAGAAGCAACACCTCAAGAACCCCATGTTAATGCTACAGACCAAGATTTAAAAAATGTGGTCCAATTATTGATTCGTATAGTAGCGGGCCAAGGGCAAGAGGGTCCAATTGCAGGTAACAGAGGTGCATAAAGGGCTACTAGTGTGCGGATACGTGATTTTCTTAATTAGTACCCTCCATCATCCACCAGGTCAGATCCTAATGAAGACCCGTAAGATTTTATCAATCAAATCCAGTGAACTTTCGATGTTATGTATGTATCGGATAAAGAAGCAGTTGAGCTAGCAGTATATAGATTAAAGGACGTGGCCATTTTGTGGTACGAGGCTTGGAATCAATATAGGGGTGCATGTGCACCTTCAATTATTTGGAATGATTTTAAAAAGGCATTCCTTGACCATTATCTACCATTAGAGATTTTGGAGGCCCTTGCAGATCAGTTCTTAAATCTCCACCAAGGGAATATGAGCGTGAGGGAGTACAGTCTCCAGTTTAATTCCTTGTCCACGTATGGTCCTAATGTTGTAGCTACTATGGGGGATAGAGTTCATCGATACATGGATAGATTGGATTCATATATGGTTAGAGATTGTACAATTGCTTCATTGAATAAAGATATGGATATAGCAAGAATGCAAGCTTTTACACAATAGTTGGAGGATCAAAGACAAAGAAGAAGGACCCAAGAGTTGGAAAGAGGGCAGCCCAATAGAGCCAAATCCACGGGGCAGTTTATGCCATTCCAGGTGATTTTAGGTCTCGTTTCATCAATAGACCCCCTAGGCCAGCATCTTCCTACTCTACAACTAGTGCCCCACCTCGGTTTCAAGAGTCTAGGGGCAATCAGTTTGGGCAAAGTGGTGAAAGCCAAGGTTCACGAACAGTGGGGCACCAAGAGCAGGGAAGTATGAGCCAATCAAGACCTCCTCGACAGTCTTGTAAACAATGTGGAAGAAATCATTTAGGTGCATGTCGTTTTGGGACAAATGCTTGTTTTTGGTGTGGTACACTAGGTCATATGATGAGAAATTGCCCTCATAAGGGCGTGGGAGGTCTTGCACAACCTACTAGGTCAGTTGTTACATCATCATCATCAGCACCTTCTTTAGGTTGGGGACCTATGCCTACTGATTGTGGTAGAGGAGCTAGGGGAGCAGCTAATTCTAGTGGACTTCAGAATTACACATATTCTCTAGGGGATCAAAATTTTTTGGAAGAATTGCTGGATGTGGTTACATGTACATTGTCCATCTTTTCACATATTGTATATGCATTAATTGATCCGGGGTCTACACTATCATATGTCACTCCGTGGATTGCTGGAAATTTTGAAAAAATACCAGAATTAGTGGTTAAACCATTTGAAGTGTCTACACCAGTTGGCGAGTCTATTATAGCTAGAAGGGTCTATCATACTTGCGTAGTAACTGTTTGTGAACATGATACATTTTCTAACCTTGTTGAACTATGAATGATAGATTTTGATGTTATAATGGGTATGTATTGGTTAGCTTCTTATTATGCCACCATAGATTGCAAAACATAGATACTGCATTTCCATTTTCCAAAAGAGGCCGTCCTCGAATGGAAAGGTAATATTGGGATGCAAAAATGTAAATTTATTTCTTATCTTAAAGCAAAGAAGATGATGTCAAAAGAATACATATGTAATCCGGTGAGAGTGAAAAATATAGATGCAGAGCCACCAACCCTTCAATCCAGTCCGATAGTAAATGAATTTCCCGATGTACTTCCTGAAGATCTTTCGGGTATGCCTCCAGAATGAGGAGTAGAGTTTGGTATTGATGTGATTCTAGATACTCAATCTATCTCCATCACTCCCTATAGAATGGCCCCGACATAATTACGGGAGTTGAAGGATCAATTAAAATACTTATTAGAAAAAGGATTCATAAGGCCTAGTATGTCCCCATGGGGAGCACCGATTTTTTTTGTACATAAGAAAGATGGCTCATTGAGAATTTGCATTGACTACCGATAGTTAAAATAAAGTAACAATTAAGAACAAATATCCCTTCCCTAGGGTTGATAATTTGTTTGATCAGTTACAAGGTGCTAAATATTTTTCAAAGATCTAATTGAGGTCGGGTTATTACCAAGTGAGGGTCAAAGACCATGATATGCCTAAGACAGCTTTCCGAACACGGTATGGTCTTTTAGTCATGTCATTCGGGCCAACAAATGCACCAGCAGCTTTTATAGATTTGATGAATATGGTGTTCAAGCCATTTTTAGATGTGTTCGTGATAGTATTCATATATGACATTTTGTTGTATTCAAGATCGAAAGAGGACCGTGCTAATAACTTGCGGCAGGTTTTACAAGTTCTTCGTGATCGTAAGTTGTATTCAAAGTTCTCTAAATGTGAGTTTTTGTTGAAATATGTGGCATTCTTAGGTCATATTGTATCTTATGAAGGATAAGGGTTGATAACTAGAAGATAGAAGTGGTGAAGAACAGGCCAAGACCTACAACGCCTACAGAGGTTCGTATTTTTCTTGGATTGGCAGGTTATTATAGGAAGTTCGTTGAAGGATTTTCTTCCATTTCAGCATCCTTAATAGAGCTGACACACAAAACAAATAAGTTTCAATAGAGTGATGCATGTGAAAGAAGCTTTCAAGAGCGGAAGAATAATTTGACTTCAACACCTATATTGGTACTTCTAGAGGGCACGGAAGGGTATGCAGTGTATTGTGATACTTCAAAAGTGGGATTAGGATGTGTATTGATGCAACATGGAAAAGTAATAGCTTATGCCTCATGGCAGTTGCGGCCACATGATAAAAAATATCCAACCCATGATCTAGAGTTAGCAGCAGTTGTATTTGCTTTAAAGATATGGCGCCACTACTTAAATGGAGTTCATGTTGACATATATACTGATCACACGATCTTGCAATATATCTTTAAGCAAAAGAACCTAAATCTGAGACATCAAAGATGGCTTGAGCTATTAAAAGATTATGGCATTGATATATTGTATCATCCCGGGAAAGAAAATGTAGTAGTTGATGCATTCAGTCGTAAAAAAATTGCAAGAACTTATAGGTAGCCCATGGAAAACAAGGAATAACTAAGGATCTATACCAACTAGCTAGCTTGGGGGTTCGCCTTCTTGAGTCTCCGGATGAATGGGTTATCGTGCAGAATGCGGCAGAATCTTCATTAGTGGCTGGAGTGAAAGAGAAGCAGTAAAAGGACCCTATTCTATCACAAATTAAAGAGAATGTACAGAAAGGTATGACAATACCATTTGAGCTTACAGAAAATGAAGTACTCTGGTGCCAAAACAGATTGAGTGTACCTAATATAGATGGACTAAGAAAGAGGATTATGATGGAAGCACATCATTCAAGATATTATGTGCATCCGGGGTCAACCCAAATGTACCATGACTTGAAAGAAGTGTATTGGTGGGGTGACATGAAGAAGAACATTACATAATTTGTGGCTCAATCTCCAAATTGTCAACAAGTAAAAGTAGAGCACCAAAAGCCTGGAGGTTACATGCAGTGTATAGAACTTCCAATTTGGAAGTGGGACATGATCAACATGGATTTTTCACTGGTTTGCCTCGTTCATTTCGGAAGTTTGATTCTATATGGGTAATTGCTAGTAGACTGACCAAATCAGCATACTTCTTACCGATCAAGACTACTTATACATTTGAAGAGTATGCAAGGTTGTATATTAAAGAGATAGTTCATCTACATGGATTACCAATCTCTATTATACCTAATAGGGGAGCTCAATTCACTGTAAATTTTTGGAAGTCATTTTAGAAGAGTTTGGGAACACAAGTAAATTTATGTACAACCTTTCACCTCCAAAAAGATGGTAAGGAAGAACGTACAATTCAAAAACTTGAGGATAGGCTGCGAGCTTGTATACTAGACTTCAAAAGTAGTTGGGAAGATCATTTGACGCTGATCGAGTTTACATATAACAATAGACAATCTGCATTTCGACAAGGTAGAGTTTCTAGAATTATGAAATTCATGCCTCTATGTTCCCAAGGCTTTTTAAAGTTATATAACACCCCAGGAATTTTTTGAGCTAAGACTCGAACCATACTTCATTGTGGATAGGATTTACCGAGGAATTTAAAATTTCTTTAAGTGTTAAGGTCACTAGATATAACACCTTGAGTTCCAAAAAGAATTAAAGAGAATTCATTCAAGTCATTCCCAAGTTCTTTATGTTTTGGGTCAACTTTAAACGACCATTACATTCAGTACATGATGAGTAACGTGGCCCATAAGATATCAATGAAGTTTCTTTGAACTATCTTCCAAACTCCACCGAGTTTGCTAAGTTTCGAGTTCGGATGAGTAAGATATGCATGTTTGAAGTTGGGTTGTCTAGTTAAGGAAAGTTACCCGGATTAAAAAGGGGTATTTTGGTCTTTTCCTTACCCTATCATATTTATTTCATTTTTTGTAGTTAATTAAGAGTCTAAACTGATTTGGTTCAGTTTGCACAATCATAATTCACGCTAGGGTTTTGGAAAAAAGTTCAAGAAGAGAAAAGAGGAGAAAGGTCAAGATTTTGTCAAGTTCTTAAAGTTTTGTTGCGGATTTCACCAAGAGTTTGATCCCTAAGAGGTATGTGAGTTCACATAGAATTGGGTTCATTCACCCACGTGCCAATCATGTTAATTTCAGTGTAAAATTCATTCTAGAAAGTTGAAGGTTTGATGTTTTTTATTAGTGTTCTTGAATTTTCTTTCATTCTTTAATGAGGATGGGATTGATGAGTTCTTTATATTTTTTAGTAGATTCTCATGTACATGTATTGGGTAATTGAATCTAAGGAGAATTTGAGAAAGGAAATTGATTCTAGACAAATTAGGGTCAGAAAATGAGAAGAAAAATTCATCAAAAAGTCTGGGGAGGGGCTGGGGCGATGCGCCCTCCAATGCCTCAGAAGGTCTGGGGTGACGTGCCCCTGATGCACCAGAAGGTCTAGGCTGGCTCGCCAGTAGTGCACATAACCCAGTCTTTAAACTTCTGGGGATGGCGCCCTGCGCCAGCAGTGCACCAGGGTCGCCTGCCCCCACCCATTTTCCGTTGCTTATCCCATCTAAGTCCTTCTAAAGTGTACTAACACTTCCTATTGATTCTAAATACTCTAAACTACTTCTAAACATCTAGAAATCATTCATCACATGAATCATAACCTTGAATTCATAATTCAAATTCAAGGTAGTGCTAAAAGTTCAGTCTTGAGAGTTCTTTCGAATGTTTTGATGAAGTCCCTTTGAATCTTTTTGAGGAGTCTTCTACAATTTCTAATAAATTATTTCAAGATTCGAGCAAGTGTGTATAAGAATGAGAAAAATGTATTCATGAGTCTACTTTATGATCACGAGATCCTTCATATCAGGAACCATAACTCTTGAATACATAATTCAAATTCAAGAGAGAGTTAAGAGTAAATTTCAAGAAACTCTTTGAGTTCAATTGTGAATCCTTTGAGATCAACTATCGATTTTAGAAAAGCTTTGAGTAAGTAAGTATGAGAATGAGAAGATTAGTAAACATGAGTTCCAGATTGTTATGTAGACCCTTGAGTCGAGTCGTTCATGCCCATAAATTTTGCATGAACTCTATCAGTTGAGTATCTTTGAGAGAAGTAGTATCTTCAAGTTCTAAGCCTTGAGTATTGAGTTACTAACCCTTTGAGATTATATTCCTAATCAGGGGGCTATTACATGTTACTTATTGAAGGTCCTTGAGTTGAGTTGTTCATGTCCATAATTCTGCATGAACCCTATTTTGAGAAGTCTTTTGCAAACCTTTTTCAAACTTGTTTTAAGACTTGAGCAAATGAGATTGAGAAAGAGTAGCGTTGAGTTCATTTTTTAAAATGAATATATGGGAACTAAGTATTCCCAAGAGTAAATGTTTTCACATTTAAAAGAGGAGGAAACTAAGATTTCCAAAAGAGTTTTGAACAGTTTGAGTAACATCTCCTTTAAGAGAATGATTTTAAGTAATAATCTCAAAACACAGAAAGAGTTATGGTTTTAAACATATGAGCTGAGTATATTTTTGGGAATAGTATTGAACACTGTTATAGTCCCTTGATATGGATCTGATTATGGGGCGTTGTAGTGTGAAATTGAATGTTTTCTTCCTACGACCTATGATGCTGGTTTGTTATGAGAGAACTTGCAATCTCTTGAGTTTGAAGTACTCAAAGACTTAGTAATTTTCTGCTTAACATTTCACTGAATTCAAATACATTAAATACACACCGAAACAAAGAAAGTAATTGCCCAATGCCTACCACAACTGAATGAGAAAGTGGAGGAATAACCTCCTTACTGCAATAACAGCTACACAGAAAATGAAAACATAAATACTTAAAAGCTGTAGTAATCTACTGCGAACAACTAAATAACTTATAAGCTAAAGTAATCTACTTTCTAATTTCCTTAAATCTCCCATGTGTAAACTGTTGGTAGACTAAAGGAGTGCTAACATTACTCCCCCCTTTCAAATCACGCTTGTCCTCAAGCAGGAAGTATGGAAAGCGTTGCTGCATAGAAGAAACAATTTCCCATGATCCCTCAGCTGGAGAAGTATGCTGCCAATGCATCAAGACTCTAGGTACATTACGAACAACCCGATGTTCAAGCACAATTATAGGATGGGGTGAGGGAGCTTCTGGCAAACTTGAAGGAAGAGTAGCAGCTGTTGGAAAGTCTCTTTCATGAAAAAGCTTCCATTTAGAGACATGAAAAACCGGATGAAGTTTTATACATGGTGGAAACTCTAATTTATAAGCCACAAGCCCAATACACTACTCAATTTTGTAAGGACCATAAAACTTGGGCAACAATATCTGGTGACGACGAGTACCCACAGAAAGCTGTTTATATGGTTGTAGCTTCAACAGAAATCTATCCCTCACCTAAAACTCAACATGTCGATGTTTGGAATCAAAAGTAGCCTTCATTCTCTGTTTAGCATGCAATAAATTCTATCTTAAGGATTGCAGAATTTGATCCTGAGTATGTAACGCTATATCCACTGCATCCAGTTTGGAAATTCCACGGGAATAAGGCAAAAGACCTGGCGGAGGACGCCCATACACCACTTCAAAGGGTGTCATTTTCAAGGAAGAATGAAAACTGGTGTTGTATGAATATTCTGCCCAGGACAACAAGTCCATCTATTTGGTAGGATGTGCACTGGTAAAGCACCTCAAGTACATCTTCACAGTTCGATTGACAACTTCAGTTTGGCCATCCGATTGAGGGTGATACGCTAAACTAAAACACAACTTGGTACCACTCAGGTGGAAGAGTTCTCTCCAAAAAGCACTTGTGAAAGTTACATCCCGATCACTAACCATGCTTACTAGTAAGATATGTAATTTGAAAATATTGTCAAAGAAGAGTCGGGCAATACTTACTGCAGAGTATGGATGAGCAGTTTACAATAAGTGGCAATATTTAAAGAAACGATCTACCACTACTAAGATTACTATTTTCCCATGTGTAGTAGGTAAGCCTTCCACAAAATCCAATGAAATATCTAACCATATTTGCTCTGGAACTGATAAAGGCTGAAGAAGACCAGCAGGTTGCAAAGTTTCTATTTTATGTCGCTGGTAAACACCACAAGCACGAACAAAGTCGTGAATATGACGCTTCATACCTGTCCAATGGAAATCCCTTGTAATCCAAAAAAGTGAATTTTGGTACCCCTCATGTCCTTGGTTATGCAAGGCAGTCATGACTGTCTAAATGGAAGGAGGGTTTGATGCCAAGAATGTTCGGTGTTTATACAGAAGCAACCCGTTCTTGACGCTCCACTGATCTGATGCAGTACCATCATGGACAACAGATATTAACTGCTGGACATCAGGAGAGTTTTGTTGTTCATTTCTCATGTCATCAAAAAGGCTTAATTGAGGCATAGAAATGGCAAGAAGCATAGCTTCATCATTATATCGATGGGATAAGGCATCAGCGACAGTGTTTAAATGACCAGCCTTGTATTCAACCGAAAATGAGTAACCCAGAATCTTGGCCAACCAATGTTGTTGCGGAGGAATTAGTGCCTTTTATTCCAATAAAAACTTCAAACTGTAGTGATCAGTACGAACTATGAAGTGTTGCCCCCCATAAATAAGAACGACAATGCAAAATAGCTCTCACTAGACCTATCAATTCTTTTTCATAAGCGGGCAGTGGCTGGTGTCTTCTTGCCAATACTCTGCTAAAAAAGGCAATGGGTTGTTTATTCTGCAATAAAACAGCCCTAATACCCAGATCTAAAGCATCAAATTCAATAACAAAAGGTTGAGAAAAATCTGGAAGTGCCAATACAGGTGTAGTTGTCATAGCAACCTTGAGTTTTTCGGAAGCTTGTGTTGATTGATCTGTCCATATAAATGAATTCTTGCGGAGCATGGCTGTTAATGGTTCAGCTATGGATCCATAATTTTCCACAAACTTACAATAATATCTTGTGAGGCCTAGGAAACCTCGCAACCCCTTAAGAATTGTATGTTTGGACCATTTAGTCATGGCTGAAATTTTGCTGGAATCTGCAGAAACTCCATCAGCAGTGATGATGTTGCCCAAATAAGCAATTTCAGTTTGGGCAAATGAACACTTTGATTGCTTCAGAAAAAGATGATGATCGGAGAGTAAGTTGAAGACAAGTCGTAGATGATACATATGTTCGACCCTAGTGCGACTATACACAAGAATATCATCAAAAATCACCAAAATAAATTTTCTCAAGTGAAGCTGAAATACCTCATTCATTAATGATTGAAAGGTAGGTGGAGTGTTGGTTAAGCCAAAGGGCATAACCAAAAATTCAAAATGCCCATGGTGAGTACGAAAACCAGTTTTCTCCACATCATCCTCTTTCATCCGAACTTGATAATAACCTTGGCGTAAGTCTAATTTAGAGAAATATTTAGCCCCAAACAATTCCTCTAACAATTCTTCAATTACTAGAATAGGAAATTTATCTTGACTTTTTTTGCATTCAACTCACGATAATCAATGCACATACGCCAAGAACCATTAGATTTAGGAACAAGAAGCACCGAGGAAGAGAATTAAGACTGACTTGGCCGAATTATTCCCTGCTTCAACATCTCTGAACATTGTTTTTCAATTTCATCCTTTTGATTATGTGGATATTTATATGGTCGAACTACAACAGGTTTTGTTCCTGGTTCTAGAACAATTTTGTGGTCACAATCACGTTTAGCAGGGTGCCCTACTAGTTTATGAAAGAAGCAAGCAAAATCTTTCAAAATGATTTGCAATTCTTCCTGATTATCTTTGTCAGCCAGCATAACATGAGTTGTTGCTCCTTGAGTTGGATCAGGAGACTTAACACCTTGTAACTTCACTTGTTTTCCATTTTTAATGAATGACACCCACATATCTGTAAAGTCCCACAGTATGGGTCCTAAAGTTTTAAGCCAATTCACACCTAAAACCACATCAAATCCACTTAGATTGAGGACATATAAATCAATATGGAAGGCATAATTACCAAACCATATTGAAACTCCTTTGCATTGTCCCGGACATCTGACCCGTTCTCCATTTGCCACCATTACTCGTAGCCCTTCTCGCCTCTCAACTTGAATATTGAATTGTGACACAATTTTAGAGTTCACAAATCTATGAGTACTTCCAGAATCGACTAATGACACCACTGATTCCCTGCCAGTTGGCCTTGTAACCGCATATTTTGTGGAGTTGTGACACTAATGATGGCTTGCAAAGAAATTTCAAGTTAATCTATATTAGGATTTGTCTCCTGTTCTAGAGATTCTTCCTCTTCGTCTACGGAATCAATCCAGAATATTTTCTTGCGCTGATGGCCCCGAGTGAAAACTTCATCATAGTTGAAGCAGAGACCCTTAAGTCTCCTTTCATCCATCTCAAATCTAGTCAATTTCCATACAAATCTTATGCGCTGTGGAGGTGAGAAATTTGATGTTTTGGATCTACGACCATCTAACAGTTGCGAATGAAAAGGTTGTCCATTGCATTCATATAGCCGAGATAAACTCATCACCGTAGCCAAATCTAGAGGATTATGCAACTCAACCTCAATTGCTATATAATCCACAAGACCACTAATATAAAGTTATATCTTTTGCGATTGTGTGAGTATACCAGCCCAGGAAACTAACTGCTCAAACTTTTCTTGGTAATCTGCCACGAACCCAATCTGGCGCAACTTAGCCAATTCTCCTAACTTCTGACTTCTGATTGGTGGCCCAAAACGAAGGTTACAATAACGTTTGAACTCATCCCAAGACGGTTCAGGCAGATCTGTTTCTAGTTGAAGAAACCAAAGTTGTGCATTCCCCTCTAAATGAAAAGAAGCAAGACTAACTTTTCTTCATCTGGAGTCTGTTGGTGTCGAAAAAAGTGATCACATCTGTTTAGCCATCCCAAAAGGTCCCTTGGCCAGTAAACTATGGAGAATCAAACTTTGTATACCTAGAATTGAAGGGACTTCCTCCTGCATCTGATTTTGACCCTTCTGCCACTCCACTTTTACCCTTCCAGCCCCGATTCTGACTGGTATGATCAGTCGATTCAGAATCAACCTTCGAATTCGCTAGATCCTTTGAGAGTGCATCTAAGCAAGCATTTATTGCTTCCTGTCTCGCTATATTGGCTGCACGTTCCTTCTGAAATAAGTTCACAAATTGTGCCAGTTGATGTTGAATTTGATCTCCCATAACAACCTAGCTCTGATATCAAGTTTTTATAGTCCCTTGATATGGATCTGGTTATGGGGCGTTGAAGTGTGAAATCAAATGTTTTCTTTCTACGACCTATGATGCTGGTTCGTTAAGAGAGAACCTGCAATCTCTTGAGTTTGAAGTACTCAAAGACTTAGTAATTTTATGCTTAACATTTCACTGAATTCAAAAGTGAGTAAATAAATTTAATTTGTGAAGTGGAATGTGATGGTAATTTGTCAGTGTAGAGGGTAAGAGGTAAGGATTGACTACTCTTCATGAGGTCCTAGTTGATGAGTGTTTCTAAATTTGTATCCAGTAGTGGTAAGTTAGTGTAGTAAGCAAGCAATCATATTGATATTCAGGTTTAGTAATAAACATTAAGCTTGAATTTGAGATGAGTGTCTTGATCAAAAGGATGGCATCATGAGGGTGCTGATGTTAGTCTTGAGATTTGATCTAGAGGATTTGACATAGAGTAGGTGAGGAATTGAGGTGATTAGCTGCAATAAATATGAGTGGTACAAGTGAGAGACCCTAACCTTTAGATAAGGGCAGTGAATTGTGGCTAAGTCACAAGAGTAAAAAGAGCATTAAGAGGTGTACCGAGAGGGTATGCAATTAGAAAAGGTTAAGAGAAACACCTTAGAAAGAGGTCTTAGTACCTGCTCATGGAGATTTTGGTACTCATGAGATGAGCTTCTCCCGAGTATGAGAGTAAAAGAGGATGTGGACTAGTTAGATATGATGAAATAGGTCCATAGCTTTCAAGTGTCAGCTTTAGACCTATGGGGGAGATGACGAGATGACAAATCAAGTCAAGTGTTTGAGAATAAGATAGTAATGAGTTCCAAAGAGTATGAGAGATATATTTTTAAAGGTCCTTTTAGTAGTGGAGTGATGTTAGAAGGAGAAGATAATGTTCTTATCGTGAATATGATGGGGTGATAATTCCGTCTAAGGTTATAAATAATGAGGAAGAGCAGGATGAGGTTTTGCTATGAGAAATAGCTAAATGAGAGCCTTTAGTTGGTTCTGAATAGTAATGCGAGCTAATTCTAGTTGGTATGGCAAAGATGACAAGAGTAACCCCATTCAATACCCAGTTCAGTCGTCATTCGAGGACGAATGATCCCAAGGAGGAGATATTGTAACACCCCAGAAATTTTTTGAGCTAAGACTCGAACCATTCTTCCTTGTGGATAGGATTTTACCGAAAAATTTAAAATTTCTTAAAGTGGTAAGGTCACTAGATATAGTAGCTTGAGTTCCAAAAAGAATTAAAGAGAATTCATTCAAGTCATTCCCAAGTTCTTTAAGTTTTGGGTGAACTTCAAACGATCATAACTTCCAGTACAGGATGAGTTAGGTGGCCCATAGGATTTCAAATGAAAGGTCTTTGAATTATCTTTCCAACTTCACTGAGTTTGCAAAGTTTCGAGTTTGGATGAGTGAGATATGCCCATTTTAAGTCCGGATGTCTAGTTAAGGAAAGTTACCCGAATTTAAGACAAGTATTTTGGTCTTTTCGTTACCCTATCAGATTTATTTCTTTTTAAGTTGTTAATTAGGGTTCTAAACTGTTTTGGTTCAGTTTACACAATCATAATTCACGCTAAGGTTTTGGAAATAAAATCAAGAAGAGAAAAGAGGAGAAAGGTCAAGATTTCGTCAAGTTCTTGAGGTTTCGTTGGGGATTTCGCCAAGGGTTTGATCCTTAAGAGGTATGTGAGTTAACATAGCATTGGGTTCGTTCACCCACGCGCCAATCATGTTAATTTAAGCATAAAATTCGTTTTAGAAAGTTGAACGTTTGATGTTCTTGATTAGTGCTCTTGAATTTGCTTTCTTTCTTGAATTAGGATGGGATTGATGAGTTCTTGAGATAATCGTATCAATTTTAATAGTTTTTTAGTAGATTCTCGTGTACATGTATTGGGTAATTGAATCTATGGAGTACTTGAGAAAAGAAATTGATTCTAGATGAATTAGGGTAAGAAAACGCGAAGAAAAATTCGTCAAAAAGTTCAGGGGAGCGTCCGGGGAGACGCGCCCCCGATGCGCCAGACGGTATGGGGCGATGCACCCCAGATGCGTTAGAATCTCTGGGGCGGCGTACCAAAAGATTTGGGGCAGCGCGCCGGTAGTGCCCAGAACCTAGTCTCTGAAATTTAGGGGGTGGCGCCTCGCACCAGCAATGTGTCAAGGTCGCCTGCCCCCACCCATTTTCAGTTGTTTAGCCCGTATGAGTCCTTCTAAAGTGTACTAACACTTTCTATTGATTCTAACTACTCTAAAATACTTCTAAACATCTAGAAATCATTGATAACATTAATCATAACATTGAATTAATAATTCAAATTCAAAGTAGTGCTAAGAGTTCAGTCTTGAGAGTTCTTTCAAACGTTTTGACGAAGTCCCTATGAATCTTTTTGTGGAGTCTTCTACAATTTCTAATAGCTTGTTTGAAGACTCTAGCAAGTAAGTATGATAATGAGTAAAATGTATTCATGAGTCTAGTTTATGATTACGAGATCCTTCATATACCATAACTCTTGAATTTATAATTCAAATTCAAGAGAGAGTTAAGAGTAAAGTTCAAGAAAGCCTTTGGGTTCCATTTTGAATCCTTTGAGATCAACTATTAATTTGAGCAAAGCTTTGAGTAAGTAAGTATGAAAATTAGAAGAGTCTTATACATGAGTTCAATAATGTTATGTAGACCCTTGAGTCGAGTCGTCTATGCCCATAAATTCCGCATGAACTCCATAAGTTGAGTATCTTTGAGAGGAGTAGTATCTTCTAGTTCTAAGCCTTCAATATTGAGTTCCTAACACTTTGCAATTATATTCCTAATCAGGGAGCTATTCCATGTTAGATATTGAAGGTCCTTGAGTTGAGTTGTTCATGCCCATAATTCCGCATGAATCCTACTTTGAGAAGTCTTTTGCAAACCTTTTTAAAACTTGTTTTAAGACTTGAGCATATGTGTTTGAAAATGAGTATCGTTGAGTTCATTTTTTTAAAATGAATATATGGGAACTAAGTATTACCAAGAGTAAATGTATTCACATTTAAAAGAGGAGGAAACAGAAATTTCCAAAAGCGTTTTGAGCAGTTTGAGTAACATATATTTTAATAGAAAGATTTTGCGTAATAATCTCAAAACACAGTAAGAGTTATGTTTTTAAACATATGAGCTGAGTATATTTTTGGGAGTAGTATTGAGCACCGATATGGGGACGAGTTCAGATAACTCAAGTCTCCATAAACCATGTAGCCAACGTGGTTAGAAAAGGGTCATACATTTTAGATGCTTTGTTAATGATTTTTAGCATAGATTAGTGGATCCACTTAGTAGATGAGTTCTATACCCCGACAAAGTATAGGACAGTTCTGGCAGCGTGGGTGACACAGTGTATAATCACATAACTCAAAGTGATGGTTGTCAGTTAGGGAATCTCCCACAGAGTTATATTGTATTTTTATGTACAAATTTAGTTGTTATTGAATTCTCCAATAC
>JAJOOF010006856.1:0-18503 GCA_029582545.1 Solanum lignicaule | reverse complement strand
TAGCTTCCTCAACAAACTGATTCCTCCATAAGACCTTGACTGATGCAACCTCTTTGGTTCTCAACTTGCGAACTTGACGATCAAGTATCTCAACGGGTATCTCCTCAAAAGATAGGTTGTCCTTAATACCAATATTTTCAATAGGTATGATAAGTGAAGGATCGCCCATATACTTCTTCAACATAGAAATGTGAAATACCGGATGCACTGCTGCTAACTCTAACGGTAGCTCCAATTGATAAGCTACATTGTCAATTCTCCTGGATATCCTATAAGGACCAATGTATTGGGGGATGAGTTTCCCCTTCTTACCGGATCTCATAACACCTTTCATGGGTGAAACCTTCAAGTAAACCCAATCATCCACCTCAAACTCCAAGTCTTTTCTCCTAACATCTATATAGGATTTCTGACGACTTTGGGCTGTTTCCAACCTTTCTTGAATGATATTCACTTTCAAGTAAAACAGGGTCTTGGTCTTTTTTCTCTTTCACTTCGAACACTAGTGATGATTCAACCACATTCATCACAACCACTCCACCTTCATTGGAATCCAACAATCGGACTCCCAATCGTGCAAGTTTGTGCATATCTTTGGCTAAGTCTTTCTTGCCTTCCTCAACATGGACAGTACTACTCATGGATAACCTACTCAAAGCTTTAGCAACAACATTAGCCTTACCTGGGTGATAGAGAATACTTATGTCATAATCCTTGAGTAAGTCTAAGCACCTCATATGTCTGAGATTAAGCTCTTTCTAACTGAAAACATATTGAAGACTCTTGTGATTGGTGAACACGTCTACATGAACACCATAGAGATAATGACGCCATATTTTCAAAGAAAATACTATAGCGGCACACTCGAGATCATGAGTTGGGTAGTTCTTCTCGTGAAACTTAAGTTGTCTGGAGGCATAGACTATAACCTCACCATTCTGCATCAATACACACCCAAGTCCAACTCTAGACGTATCACAATACACAATGAATCCTTGTGTACCTTCCGGTATGGTCAATACTGGGGAAGTAGTTAACCGGGTTTTCAATTCCTGAAAGATTTTTTCACAAGCTTCAGATCATTGAAACTTAAATATTTCCGAGTTAAATTGATCATAGGGACGAAATTGAAGAAAACCCCTAGACAAGCCTTCTATAGTAACCAGTCAATCCCAAGAAACTTCTAATATCATTAGGAGATGTGGGTCTGGGTCAGTGATGTACAGCTTCAATCTTTTGAGTGTTAACTCGAATCCCTTCACTAGCCACAATGTGGCCTAAGAACACCACTGACTCAAGCCAAAACTTACACTTCAAAAATTTGGCATACAACTCTTAATCTCAAAGGGTTTGGAGAACTACTCTGAGATGACTAGCATGATCCTCCTCATTCCTCGAATAGATCAGAATGTCATCAATGAAGACAATAACAAACATGTCAAGATACGATTTGAATACTTGGCTCATAAGATCCATGAACACTGCAGGAGCATTAGTCGAGCCAAAAGGCATAACAAGAAACTTATAGTGACCATAACAGGTCCTGAATGTTGTCTTCGGGATGTCATTTTCTCTAACATGTCACTCTCTCTTACTCTCAACTAGTAATACCCAGATCTAAGTTATATATTAGAAAAGCAAGTGGTCCCCTGAAATTGATCAAATAGATCATCAATTCTCAAAAGAGGATACTTATTCTTTATAGTAACCTTGTTCAATTAGCAGTAGTCAATACAAATCCTAAGAGAACCACTATTCTTCCTCACAAATAAGACTGGAGCGCCACAAGGTGATATACTTGGTCGAATGAAACCTTTATCAAGAAGGACTTTCAACTCAGCGAGAGCTATTCTATATGGCGGAATAGAAATAGGTCGAGTATCAGGAAGAATATCTATACCAAATTCAATTTCTCTGTCAGGCGAGACTCAGAGAAGATCATCTGGAAATAGCTCTGGGAACTCACTCACAACTGGAACTGATGAATAGGTGGTGTCTTAACACTAGAGTCATAAACTCGGACTAAGTGATAGATGCACCCCTTTGAGACTAACTCTCTGGCCTTAAGGTATGAAATAAATCGACACTTAGGCACTTTTGAACTACTCTTCCACTCTATAACTAGCTCATTAAGAAACTGGAACTTGACTACTCGAGTTCTACAATCAGCTAAGGCATAACAAGCATAAAGTCAGTCTATACCTAGAATACATCAAAGTCCACCATGTCTAACTTGACTAAGTTATCCATGGTCTCCTTGTGATTGAAAGAGATGACACAATCATGATAAACTCTCTCCAGCTAGAATAGACTCACCAATAGGTGTGCAAACACTGAAGGGCTCAAGAAGTCTCTCGGGAAGGATACCAAATCTCATAGCAATATATGAAGTCACAAAAGATAGACTTGCACCTGGATCAAGTAATGCATATGCATCAAAAGTAAAGACTTTGATCATACTAGTCACAAAATATGGTGAATTCTCCAACTCTTGGCGACTGGTGATAGCATACAGACGATTTGCTCCTCCGCTTGTCCCTGAAATATATCCTCTATGTGTAGCTCTGTCTACTGGAGCCGCTAAAGAAGATTGGGAACTATTGCCCCCATTACCACTGACTTGCCTATTCTTAGGGCGTTCTCTCATGAAGTGGCATGTCTGACCACCCTTGAAGCAAACAGTGGAGCCATCACGATAGCTCCAAGGTGGTTCCTACCACACTTAGCACATGTAGGAGTCCAATTGACCCCTTGTGCCACACTACCCTGAGATTAGGCAGGTCGAGAACTGAAGTTCTGTGAATTTTTATTCCTAAACTCGCCTCTATTCTTTGGCACAGGTGCATTAGCTGATGATGGTGAAGGCCTAGTTGGCCTTTGTTGAAAAGATGACCGGTTCACATTACCGGCCTTCTACTGTCCAGACTCATTACATGTGGTCTTAGGCTTCTTGCTGCGGAACTACTTCCTATCTCTCGAATTTTCTTCCTCAACCTGCTGCACATGGATCATAAGCCTTCCTATGTCCATGTCCCCTATCAACATAGCAGTTTTACCCTCTTTTCTTGATAAGCGAGACAGTCCAGACACAAATAGACTCATCCTCTTCTCATGTCATCAACCATCTCTAGAGCATAACGGGATAGTTAAGTGAACTTAAGGTTGTACTCATGCACACTCATCGACTCCTACTTAAGAGGGAGGAATTCTCTTACATTTGCCTCTCTCATCACACGAGGAAAGAAATGCCTCATGAAGGCACTTTCGAACACAACTCAGCTCACAATTGGTGCTCCTACAGCTCTGATCTTCTTCCATTGATCATACCAGATCCTAGCAACACCCTTGAGTTGGTATGCAGCTAACTCATCTCATTCAGCATCAGCAACATGCATAACCTCAAACACCTTATGCAGCTCCTCCAAACAGGTTTCTGGATCCTCAATTACTTTTGACCATATGAATTCGGGAGGATTCATCCACGAGAACTCACGGATACTGGATGTATCATCCACATCCTGTCGTACTACTCTTTGTTTCCCAGCTTCGTTGGTTATAACCTGACTTAACATCTAAATAGCATCCCGGAACTCAAGACTAGTGATCTCTCCTAGGGGTTGCACTTCTGGTATATTGAATACCCCTTGATCCTGAGGATTAGCATTTCTTCTAGCAGGACGACCTCGAACAGCTCTTCGTGGAGGCATGATCTGAAAAGATGCACGCAAGCACGAATTAGAAAGAAACTTTTATAGAGTTAAACTCTATTCCACGAAAAAGTGAGAATGAAGAGAAATGTTTTCTAAATGTTATAGCCTCCTAAATATAGATGTGGCGCTCTTCACACGGATAACCAGGACTCTACAGACACAGCTTCATAGAAACCCTAGGACTCTTGAATTTTGTGCTCTGATAACAAGTTTGTCATGCACCGATCCAACACCTTGGACGTGGTCGGCACTCGAGAACCATAAATAGTCCCCAAGTGAACCCTTAGCCTAGCTCATTACTCAGTGGAAGACTTACTCGTCAATAAAGAAACTCAATGTAAAGTCAACTCATAAGGATATCATAAATGATAATAGTTTGAATTCGAAATTCCCTATTGAACGCAAGTGTTCAACTCAAAGCCTTTAAAACATCAACAAGGGAAATGAAAGAAAGAATCCTCAACTACTATTGTCTATGAAGACTATAACATACTATGATGGAAGTCAGGACAACACCCACGACATCCTAACAAAACTGAAATATAAATGTGAAGCCTTTCAGAAGCAAGGAGGCTCACCAAAGCAAATCTAGAACTGCAAGTGGTATCAACAGAGCGCTTGTTGATGACCCTGAATACCTATATCTGCATCATGAAACAGTGCAGGCCAAATGGTGTCAGTACATTAAATGAACGAGCATGCAAGGGGAACTCTAAAGCATAGACATAATCTTGAACTAGTAAAAAGGAAGGACATACTCACCTCATCTTAACTTAACTCAAGGATACTCAACTCAATTTAATATAAAAGCAACAATAAAGATGCATTAGAAAGAAAGTTTTTAAAAAACAGATAATAACTCAATGTATATAAAAATACAATAGTAAACTCATTACTCTTATTTGGGAGATTCTCTAACCGACAACCATCACTATGAGCTATGTGATGATACATCGTCTTGCCCACGTTGCCAGAACTGTGTTATACCTTTCCAGAGTATAAGACATCCTCAACTAAGTGGATACACTAATCTATGCTTAAAAGTAATAAGTAATCATCTAAAAAGTATGATCATTTATCCATGTTTGCATACATGGTTTATGAGGATTTTGAGTTGTCTGAACTAATCCCCATATCAGTGCTCAATTCTACACCCAATAATTAATATATATCATATGTTTTAAAGAAAACATAATTCCTCCTCAATTTAAGATAATTACTCAAAACTCTCTTAAAAGAGAATAATGTTCAAAAACTCCTCATGAACTCATATAGAAACCAAGGTTTCTTCTCGTTTAAATGTAAACGTTTTACATATTTGGGAATACTTAGTCCCATCATATTCATTTTGAAAAAATGAACTCAACTATCCCCATCCTTATACTCATTTACTCAAGCCTTAAAACAAGTTATAAATAATTGTAAAAGACTTCTCTAAATGACTCAAAAGACATTCTCAAACTTTAATCTTAATCTTTACTTTAATTTAAAAAGTGAAATTAAGAGACATTTTTAGGATATATAAAGTATCTCACGATGATTTATGAAGGTTTAGATGGTTGGTATCGAGAAGAGAATGAAAGCTCAGCTCAAAGGAACAAGTACGAAACTAGAACGGGAAAGGAAAGTGGCATGACGCTCCGAGCTCAGGGGTGGCGCGTTGCTATGTCTCCACTTCCTGGGGGTCATTTTTGGCACACTGCTGGCGCCCCATGCCAGCCCCTCAGGCGCATCTGGGGCGCACTACCCCAGGCAATTTCCAGAACATTCTGACAAATTTTTTTCTCAATTTATTGTCCTAATTCACCTATAATCAATTGTTTTCTTCCACAGTCCCTTAGATTCATTACCCCAACACAAGTAAACGAAACTCTACTCAAAATTCCTCAAGAACAACCCTCACACGCAAGACTCTCACCTCAAGAACTCAACAAAAACTCCATATTCAATAATGAAGCAACAAAACCTCAAGAATTCAACAAGATTCTCAATATACTCAATCTCATGAACGAATTCAATAAGAAAACTCCTGAATTGTGTGAGGGTGAACAAACCCATCACTATGAAAACTTACATACCTCAAAGAACCACGTTCTTGGTGATTTCCCCAAATTCTTCAAGAACTTCTTCAAATCTCCTATTTTCTCCTCTAGAACTTTCCCCTAGTTTCTTGAACTCTTTAGACTTGAGCAAAAACAGATTTTAATGAGCTTTAACCCCTAATTCAGTAAACAAAAAGTGTAGGCCTAGTGGGTGAGGAAAATATCAAAATACCCCTCCTTAATTCGGATGAATTTCTTTAACTGGACAGGATGAACTCAAACAGGCATATCTCCCTCATCCAAATTCAGAATTTAGCAAACTCGGCGCCATTGGGAAAAGGGCTCAGCAACATTCAATTTGATATCTCATAGGACACCAAACTCATCTTGTGTTGAAGTTATGGTTGTTTAAAGTTACCCCAAAACTGACAATTTAAGAATAACCTGCACTACTCTCAAATTGGCTATTTCCAATTTAGTTCTTTCTAAAATTAGCTCTTTCTAAGACCGAGTTGTTACAGTTTTAAGCTTGGATAAATAAATTAATTGTGATTTTCCATTGATGATTATATGTTTATGAATATGAATATGAATGTTCCGTTGGAATTTAGCTTAGCACCAAGATAACTTTGAGGTGGAGGATCAAAAAGGGTAGTCTCTTGTAGCAACCTATAGTTCCAAACTACGTGTCCATGTAGGATTGTCTTAAATGACCTAGCTAGTGGATCCACATATATTATATGATATGATATGGAGTTCTACCTTGGCAAGTAGATTATCCCTTCTAGATGTGGGAGTTACGTCGGATTCCATGGTCTCGTGTCGGTTAAAGCTAATATCCCACAAAAAGAACTAAGTTTCTTTCGAAGGTCTTCATGATTTATGATTTTTCTTTAAAAGGGTTTTACTATGCTTAGCTTGGCCATGCATATCATATTTTGATTATGTCTCTTTATGATCATATTTCGTATTTTATTGCATATGCCTCATACTTACTACATTTCATGTACTAATACATAGTTTTCCTACATTGTTTAACTAATGTAGGATCCGACGATCATTCTCCGCATGCTCGTGGATAGTGGTTTGGCCATATGAAGTTCAAAAGTTGGTGAGTCATCATGTTCCGAGGACCATGTCACATTTACTTTACTTTCGTATGTCTTTAGTTTTAGGATGTTGTATGTGTTTTAGGGGTAACGGCATGAACACTTCTTTAAGATGTTAGAATGGCTTGTGAGACTATGATTATACTTCCACTTTATGTCAAAAATCTTTTATAATATGAGACATTCTTCTTAATTTCTCAAATTTTCTACTATGTTGTGTTGTATGTATGTCAAGTTTCTTGTATAGGGCCTCTCGAGGTCTTACACGCCATATCACGTCTAGGGTGTACTTTGGGTCATGACAGCCTAAACCAAACCTAGGATTTCATAACTGATCCGCCTCAAATTTTCTCAATCATAGTACTAGAGATACATAAGAAAACCACATCTACATAGAAAGGGTCGGAATCCTCCTTGACCAATCAAGAGAATAGTGAGTGCATCCTCGATGCATATTTATCTTTAAAATCCATTAATCATGGTAGAAAAGGTGGTACAATTCCCATCAAAACCATTCTAAGAGTAACAAGTGTTAAACCATGCTTTCTCAATAATGGTAGTGAAAATTGATGAATTTTTTTGGATCGTAACCCAAAACACATAAAATGAACATCAATGCAATAAATGCATGCTATCACCAGTATCCAACAATAGAATCTAAACAACCAAATGTTCATAAATAAAATTCCCTTGCTCTCATAGCATAGAAAACTAACATGGAATGCAACTGCTCCTCGACCAAGACCTTGGGCCCAACAATATTCCAAATATCAAATCAGTAAGATCGTCATATAAACATAACAACTCAGTAAATGAAGGTAAATATGAGAAATCAATGGCCGAAAGAGTAAATTGGGCATCTCAACCTTTACTGGTCGCACTACTCAAAGAAACACTAAGTACAACTAATTCCAACCTACAGTTATAATAAGCAACTAAGATTTCATAGCCTAATCTGAGATAGGGATCAATGTCAATGCTAAGGGTATATTTAGGGTGAATTCCCTTAATATCAAAGTGTAACCAAGGCTCATACACTAATAGAGGATACCAATACATAGCAAATACTACAAGGAACAACTATGTTAACTAAAGGATCATTAAGAAATCATTTTAAGGCTCACAAATTAACAAACTATTCCAAAGCCTCGAAAACCAACTTTGAAAAGGCTAATAATACCAACTAAGCCATAAGGAAGTAATTTCACACCTAAGCTAATGATCCCACAACCCAATGTTAGCATGAGGCTACCATGAGAGTCAAAAATATAGAAATGAGGGAATAACCCTAAACCTACCATATAAGTCCATCCCCCGATGCAATCTATACTAAAAAATATCTAATAGAGCACAATCTAAAGAAAGTACATTGTAGCCTACCTGGAAGCTGAACAACAATCTTGAACTGCCCATCAGTTTCTTGTCTCCTTTACACATCCTTAGAAATCCAAGAGATTATCATTATCACAAACTATGCATCACTACGAGTAAAAAAATGCCCATGTTGCAATAGTTATACTCGAGCCCAAAATAAGTTTAACAAACGAGGACATGCATGAGGAATCACAAAATCAACTCCACCAATAGGTTCCAATCAGCTCAAATAACTTGTTCCCCAAAGTTAGTCAAAATTCAAAGCTCAATCACCCAAAAATAGACCCAACATTAAACTAGCTCACAATACCCATTTCGAGAATTAATTGGAGAAATTAACGAGAACTTTTGCTTTAGAAACATGGATGATGAACCACACAATGATCCCACATAAATCCCAACTCAAACCTATGAAAACCACATATAATTGCCTTAATGTTTCTCTTCTCACCCTCTTCTTCAAAATATGAAATGAAGAGGAAAACAATTATCTTAAGTCACTATAATTGCCGCCCTGGCATACCCAGCTTTTCAAGAGCATTTTCAAAAGAGCATAAGTTTACCCATAAGGCTGAGATTCAACCGAGGTTGGTAAGATTTGTAGGAATAGACCATTCCTCACAAGCGCGAGCTCGTATAAGAGAGGGCCTTATCGCATGAGTAAAGGTCCGATGAGCTAGACTCTATTGCTAGACTAACTATCTCTCTACTAATAGGCTACGCCGAAGAGAACCGAGCTCCACCAGAGCGGCGACTTAAGCACAATGGACCATCATGCTTTGAGATAAAAATCCCAAGCCTCTAATGGACCCTTGGAATCCATTCAGGGTCCAAAATGAGGCAAACCAAGAATGCTACCCAACCAAAATGTTATTCTCAACTCTAAAAAATTGTTAGGATTCCTAGCATAGGATATTTTTAACAAAAAGTGGTCCCACAATGGTGAAAACATATTTATAGAGGCTTGGGGTGGTGTAACAATCATATTGCATAGTCCCTTCTAAATTTCTACTTTATATTATGTGGTAGGTTTGGGTCGAACGATGATGTTTACCAGTACGTGTTGTTTGTACTGATACTACTCTTGTTATGCCACTTGGCATAATCTGGTTGCAGGAATTTAGGGATGTTTTATAGGTGAAGACGATAATGATCTCTGAAAGCTTCTACTAATATTTTCTTATGGGGGAGTTGTATCTTATTTCTTTTATAAATTTCACTCTCTTAGTTGCTCTTGTACCTTTTTTATACTAGTTCCTTGGGAGGGTTTCTGTGTATTTTTAAAAAGATTTTTGTTGAAAATTAAGGTTGAGATTGACTCTTTCATTTTATTAAGGTAATATATCACATTTTGTTTTACTTTCGAATTTCCACTTTTAAATTGGGTGATTATCAATCTAGGTGTTAGAGTAGGTGCCAGCACAGCCCGGTGGGTTATGTCGTCACATAAAGTTTCTGAGACTTGAAAAAAAACTGTGCTAATCCTTAAAAATCTAAAAGTAAGATCCTAGTCAGTTCAAAGAGACTATCCTCAAAAAAAGTACCAAAAACAAAAGTCGAGAACCCAAACAATTAAAACAAATAAAGATTAAAGAAGAATAATATAACAACATAACAAACAACTTAGAAATAATTTGAAATATCATGTTTTAGCAATAAAAAATATCTAATCATAGAAACCTGACCATCACAACTTTAGACAAAACATGACCGAATGCAAACATCCCCAGAATATCAAAATATAGTACAACTCGATAATGAAAACAACAAGAAAATGAGAGAGGAATATCCCCTATGACATATATAAAATTGCAATACCAAAGAAAATATTGCACTGTCCTTAATATTCAAATCAAGAAAAACAAAAGTCGAGTAAGGGAAGAAATTACTCCCTGTCTACTCATTTTCTATGCTGAGACCTTCTATTCTTCTTCACTAAACTCCTCATCGAAGTCTCCCTATATACGCTTCTCCTCAATGGGAACATCATGATCTAGCAGATTCTCAAAATCTAGTCTAATGCAGCATATCTTTGAGCAGTAGCACAAAGTGGATAACCATGATGGATCTACTCTATTTTTGCCTCAATAGGGGGTCCTCTATATCTTAGTCATATTACAGCTACATCGTACGTATGATTATGATAATTATCTTTTCAGGTATTTTCCTCATCTAAAGTAAGAATCGCTCGTGCTAAATATCTCTATTTTCCTCCTTAATACCATATAGGACTGCCCAAGCCAAAATTAAATCCCTTTTCACCCTTGATCTCTTCATAAATTTTTTAAGAACTGCATCTACACTAATCGGAATCCTATCCATCAAAAACACCCTATCTCCTATCTCAGGTGATGTGTATCATGTGTGTCTAAGGAAGGAGACAACTGCAAACAATGAGTAACTGCACTCTATCTTTCCTATTCAAGTGGGAAAAGGTAAAGTATGAAGTGTACCCTTCACTGATGGCATTTCCACCTTACCGTGGATGTCACACCACATAGTGTGTGACAAATATCTCTCTATGGAGGATTTGTGATCAATGTATCTCATGAATTTGTTTCCTCCATAGGTGCATTCAAATGTTCACACAAGGCACCAACAGTGAACATGATGGTTCTGCCTCAGATAGGTACTTGATTGCTTTGAATCCTTGGGCCCTAGTTGGAAAATAATTCTCTTACCTTATTCAAATTCTACTCGTCGGGGTTATCAAAAATAAATCTCATCCCTAATTCATGGATTCTATAAAGGATATTAGGAAAGTGGGTAGTCCTGTTTAACCTCTTATCGGGATGATATCTTGCTTCATTATACCTTGGGATGGCCATTCAGTCGGTTCGGTTCATTTTGAGAAGTTCAGTTTAGTTTTTTGGTCTTCGGTTTAGTAAATGTAAAAATCAAAACTGAAATGAAATTACTTCTATTTGTTTGGTTTCTTTCTATTCCATTTTTTGATTTGCACTTATCATATTAGAAAATTTTGAAATCTTCAGATTATGAAAAAATAAAAAGAGAAAAAAACACGAAAAAAAATGAAATGAAAAAATGTTTTAAGATATGCAACTAAAACTAGATAAATTTAAACTAAGCAACTAAAGTCTTATTGGTTTCCAAGACCATTCTTGTAAATCACCCTACATCTCTGAAGACGTCAAAATCTACAAACATGTAATAGTAGCTATGTGTATTTCTTTTAATCCAAAAGATCATAATGCTAGTAAAACAGTTCAAAAGTCTTTATTGGATCATGAATGGATTACAATTTTTAGAAAATAAATTTTAAACCGAAATCATTTTTAGAAAAAAATATTCTAAAATTACAATTTTTACCCCTTCCAATAGTTTTCCTGATTTATTTCTGATCAATGTGTGGAGTTGGTTTTGAAATTTGAAGGAAAAGTTATATTTTTTTAGAAATTTTGAGTTTTGAAAGGCTTAAATAGGTGAAAAGCGGTTTTTGGTATCAACCAGAGTTTAAAATCTCAGAATCAATTTTCGTTAGTTCTATCAGCTCCAGATTGTGGAATTTGGCCTGGGAGAGCCTTCAGTTTCAAATTCAGAGTTGTTTCATGGATTTGAGGTCTTAAGTTGAAAGTTGATGTGATTTCAGTCTTTGGAATGCCTTTGGTCAATATTTGGAGTTCAGATACTTAGATTGGATTTCTAATGGATTGATTGGCTTTGGGGGATGATTTTAGGCCTAAGAGAGGTTTTGGTTGATTTTACAGAGGTTCTGAGGACAGTTTGGTTTTTTTTAGCGTTATATTAGTTTATTGTGACTTCACGAGTTTCAAGTCAAGAAGAACTCAAATTCATATTTTGGTGATTCTATTGAGTCTGGAACATCGAATTTAATTGAGTAGTATATTTGGTTTGTGTGTTCAGGATCCCATACGAATCTCGAGGGTCCTTTCAGAGATTTAGGTGTTACCTGATTTCTATAATGAGGTCTGGTGTCCCCCATGTTTGCAGAGCTTGACTACATTCATAGAAAGCCTTGATTTGTGGCCTCCGTGTTCGCGTGAAAGCACTCGCATTCGCGGAGGGTTAAGCTTTTGGCCTCCACGTTCATAGATGGATGGCCATGTTTTAGAGAGAAGTTGTATGTTGGACCACATTCTCGGACAGGGGTCCGTGTTTGCGAAGGACATGTGGCAATGTTATGTTTTCTGAAATCGAGGTACTTCCCCCATTTTCTCCCATTTTGAGTTCTATAGAAACCCTAGGTAGGCAATTTCTAAGAGTGTTTTCAAGATAGATCATTTGGGTAAGTGATTTGACCTTAATTCTTCTTAATTTTAAACATCAAATTTGGGACATTGAATGACAAATTTTGAAAGGTTTTCAAGAACTTCAAGTTTTACAAAAATGGTGATTGTGGGTTGAGTTCAACAATATTTTCAAAATCATTTTCACTGATGGCTTCCAAATTCTTTGGGTAACGCATTTTATATAGATTTCCAGATTTACCCTTCATTTTCATAATCATTTTTTTAGGTTGGTCTGACCCCATTTTCCAAAATTCTTGATAAGGGAGTTGTTAGCTTTGAAATTTTATTGTGATTATTTATTTGATTAGATTACATTGCTTTGGAGACTCAAATAAGGGAGAAAGCTTAATTCCTAGAGTGATTGTTTGATTAATTAAGGCAGGTGGACTTCTTGATTTTTCTTTGAGTTTATTGAACCTTGTATGCTATTGAATGATTGTGAGTAATGGGAATTGGTGAAGGGATTCATGTAAGAATTACTTATTGTAAATTGATAATGTGAACTTGATATACAACTTGGGTTAAAACAAGAATCTTGTTGATTTGTATGACTTGATTGTGTTGTGGGCAATTGGCCGAATGAGATCACTTAATGATATGCCTTGATTAATTGTTTTGGAAATTGGTGTTGAATTACCATCCTCATATTTGATCATTGTACTATTATGTTTGCATTGATATTCTACTACTATGGTGATGATATTGGTGAGGATGAGAGGAAATAGGAAACGGGCCACACGCCCTTGGCAGATGCATAGACTAAGAAATCCCACATGGGTCCCAGACTAAGAGACAGCGGATGTGTATTGTTAGGACAGACATGCATCACTCTATATGATATTGCACATCGTTGCATTGCACTTCATTATGTGCTTTGTTATGTGGAGTGAGAATTGCTTAGGGTAGGTTGTTAGTTATTGCAGGTTGTAGTTATGGAGGATCGTAAGGAGTGGTTGGAGTATTGTGTTCAATAATGCTTTACAGTGAGTTAGTTGTGTACTTGTTAAGTACCATGTTGTTTGGTACTCGCCTCTTGCATCTATACTTGTGTAGATTACGAGCCCACATTCTTATGATTATCCTTCATCTATATCTTGTCCAAGGCTTTACTATGGATACTTGAGAGATAGTTGTTTGTTATCTTAGCGGACCCTCTTGTTCCTTTATTATGTTCTTGTACTGCTCAGAAACAATGACATTGAGACTTATATTTTCCTTCATTCTATTGTAATACATAAGAGGCTTGTATACGTGACAACCAGGTTTTGAGAGTTTGTTTAAGTTTATTATAGTTTCCGCATTATATTATGGTGTTAGACTTTTATCCTTGTTTTATTTCCACAATTATAGTTATGTTATGAATTTTAGGCTGACTTGTCTTGGTGGGATAAGACGAGTGTCATCACGCCGATTTTTGGGTCATGATATTTTCAGTTCAAATACATAGACCTCTAATTTAGATATCGCAAATTAAATGATGATATCATTGATCTTGACTTCGGTAAAAAGCACATTTAGTTTTGGTTACCTACATGGGTTTGTTGGACATGAAGGAATTGGTATGAGGAAAATGTAAAAGTTACAAATTATAGAAATTTGGTTTTTTTGGTTAACTGGATTTTTTTTATTAAAAACCGAGTCAAATTATCGAAATCTTAAAATTTAAAATTGAAATCAACCAATTAAACCAAAAAATAGAAACCAAATTTTTTTTAAAAAATCAGTTTGGTCATTTTTTTTGGTTTGAACCAAATTATGTCCAACCCTAATTACGCCTCCTAGTCAACTCCTTGCTTTCAGCCTCCTAAATATATCTAGTACGGTACTAGATATTTTTATGAGGGTGCACATGGACCAAGTGGGTTAGATCAAAAGGGTTGTCCCGTCTTTGTTCTTTTGGGATTCCTTCATAAAGGCCTAACTTTTTCATTACCTTCACTATGGTGTGACTTCATTGTACCTGAGAAATAACCCAATGAATTTTCAGATTTCTAGTTTAGTTAGGTAACAAAGTAAAGTTCAAAGGATTACCCCACATTAAGATTGCTAGCATGGTTTTAGTTTTATAGTTAGCTAGGTACTGAAAATTCCCTAACTGTATTTAAGTAATCACTAGTAACCATTTTTGTAGTGATGCATTGAATTTTTACTAACCCTTTCAGATCAACGATTTTCTTAGTTTAAGTCTTAACGGCTATCCTAATTTAATATTTTCTAGGCAATATGCAAGTGTTTTCTTCAATACCTAATAAAGCTCTAGGAAAACCCTATTGATTTAAGATTTTTTAAAAATCACAAGCCCAATGTTAATTGAAAATAATTTAAAGGGCTGGGAAGGAATTGTAGGGTATAGGCAAACAAACCTTGAAACATTAAGTAATTTTCAACAAGGATTAATAGAATTCATATCTTGATGCTTGTAAGAAATTGAAGAAGGAAAATTATGAAATATAGATGTGCCTTGCCAGGTTCTAGGGAGAAAATCAAGTTTTTGCACCGCAATGGAAAGAAAAAGATGAAAATATTTGATTTGGGATTTAAAATAGGAATTTTGTATCAGGTTGACTCAAATTTTAAGTGAAAATTCACGAACCCGCGTCGGGCATGGTGTAGGGTCCATTAGGGACACTGTGGGTGCAGCCACAAGGCCCAATATGAGTCTCCCCTATCTTGTGTAGTGTCTAAACTTTAGTCTAGACACAGTCGCACCATGAGCCTTTGTGCTATGACATAGGGTTCATGGCACGAGGCTTGTGTGTTTACCTAAATTAATATATTTTTTCAACATTGCTTTGCTTCCATGCATTTTTCCTCTTTTTCATACTTCCTCAAAACCTGCAAGATTGCTCAATATAGCTTTAGTAGGGTTGGTTTCCTCCTAGAAAGCGTCTTATTTTTCTTCGTGGAAAAACTCATATTTTTGTATTTTTATTTTTATGTCCTACTTTATTTCGATTCTTGAATTACCTCCCGAGCAGCACTTGATTTAGCATCACAACACGGTGAAACTTAACTTAATCTATTGGTTCATGGACATATGGTTCCTCACAATGTGGTATTCCACTCATGCACATGTCTGATTACATCATTTAGCACTTTTATAGCCTTCTCCTATGACATGTTATTAAGTCTCTCTCTAGTCACTCGCATTGCAAGCTCTTAATTTACATAACAAAGTGATGTCCAGAAAGCATCTAGAATAGTTGAGTCATGCGACCCATGATTATATTACTTCCACAGTATCCAAAGTCTTACACATGCATCCGGTAGTAGGTCATCCTCTAGTTGCTTGAAGTATAAGATATTATTGATAGCTTGCATTCTTCCATCTACTAAACTCCACTCGTGGATGAAAATATAAACTAGTTTTTTTCTAGGAGTCAATCTCATATGGTATCAGTGCTTTGAACCATGTGTTTGCTTCACCTGTAAGAGAGTACACAAACATGTTAAGTTTTCACAGTTCATCAGATAGTAATGCACTCTTATGATTAGCACAAACTCTTATAAAATCTCTCAAGTGTTGGAAAGGATCGCTCTCGATTGAAAAATATCCCTCAACTCTTGATATCTCTTTTAATTAAATCTTGCAAATAAAGCAATGGTGTCTTGGGTCTTTTAGATTTTGCATCTATTGTTGTAATCAAGCATAGATTCCCATAGTGGGAAGTTTTGAAGATGCTTTGCAGATTGTGAAAGTCATCTCTTTGTTGTAGACTCTCATAGTCATCTTTCCTTCATTTACATTGATTAGTTCTCCCTCAATTTCTAAGAAGGGACGTCCTAGAATGATTGGCATCCTAGCATCTGCTTCAAAATCTAGAATATAAAGTTCGTGGGAATGATGAATATCCTTACTCTGATGAGCACATCCTCAATAATACCATGTACTGCCAAGTGGATATGTTTGCCAATACCAAAGTGTTATTAGTAGGATGTTGTTTCCCAAGTCCAAGAGCTTTAAACACGGACAATAATACTAGGTTTATGCTTGTTCCTAGGTCACATAGTTCAAGTCCAACTTCCCTTTTACCACTTTGTATAGTGAATGTGAAACTCCCTAGATCATCAAGATTTTTGGGAAACTGGTTCCTTACTATCGGCTTACACTCATCAATAAATGCTAGTTTTTTACTCTGTCCAATCCCTTCCTTGCATAAAAAAATCTATTGTAAATACTTCACATACTTTAGCATTCCCCTCAATGCATTGATAAACGGAATGTTGAAGTGTAGTCCTCTGAAGAGATCAAAAAAATTGTTGAAGATAGTTTCTTCCTCATCATGTTCCAACTTCTAAAGAATTGGTGGAGTATCTCTAAAGTAGGTGTAGTTGCCACAATCTTTCCAACCTCTTCATCTTTGCTTACATGTTCATCAATAATGCTTGTTTACTGTTTGTTTATATATTCTTCTTCCAGATCTTCACTCACCACTTTGTAAAATGTGACTACATCTTGATCTTGTGTTGCGACAGTCATGCATTGACTTACATTAACTCCATATGCTTTTGGATTTATGATTGTATCACTTGGAAGAGTACCCTTCTACATTTTATTTACCTCTATTGAGATTCGACTCAGCTAAGTCTCAATTTGTTTGTTAGATGTAGCATGCGAGTTTACCACATTTTCCATAAATGATATGATATTGCATAGTGTTTTCAGTATTTTCCACTTTCTTGAGTATGCAAGAAAGTGTCTTTCCGTTTAGATGTTACAAGGTTATTGAGGGTTGGTTGGTGATCATATGTCCCTTTTGAGTGGTACATATGGATTAGGACTCCTATGATTAAAGCCTTGGTCTCAATTACCTTGATTTTTATCTCTCCAACCTGAGTTGTGGTCTCTATTCCAACCTTGATCCTATTGTCCTTGCCTCAAAGGTCCTTGGTAAGAATGATTTTAGTTCAGATGGAAACCACCCATATAATTATTAATATAGTGAACTTCCAGCTCATAATTATGGTACGCATCCTCATGTTTGTACCCTTGATCACTAAGAGGTACAACATTCACCTTATGTTTAGGTGCATCCATCACATGCCTAGTCAATAACTAAATTTGCATCATGAACTTTGCCATTCTTTCCTATTTAGCCTCTTCTTTGAGTCTCTCTTTAGTTGAAGACTTTTGGATTGATGCACTGCCTACTACATCAGCTTCTCTAGCATGTGACGGCATGTTCATCTGGTCAAGCAAAGTACTAACCTCTTCATAAGTGTGGTTTATCAGTGAACCCTCTACAATATTGTTGGCCATGAACTTTTTCACTGCATCTAGTGATCTGTAAAACATCTCTGGCAACACTTCATCTGATAGCTGATGATTCGGACACTAAACTACCTTTTTTTTAATTTGAGTCAAGCTTCATGTAGCTCTTCACTTGGCACCTTTTTGAGGTTACTAATCTCATTCCTAAGCTAGATACGCATACTTGGAGGAAAGAACCTCTCCAAGAATCCACATGTAAGTTTCGCCCAGGCCAGTAACTCCCCAAGACATGTAGTTGCTTCACCAATCAAGGAGAATGGGAACAACTTAAGTCTAATTCCTTTTTGAGAGATACATGGTAGGTTGTAAGCTAGACATACTGTTGGTAAATTTTAGTAGTATGAGTTTTAGAAAGCAGAGAAGTCAAGAAGAACATTTTTATTGATGTCTTCAGATTACATTTATAAGACTGGAATGAAAAACAGAAAGCAGTAAACCCACTACTAGCATATTCCTAACTCACTAACTTACTCCTAAATAATAGGAATAGATGGCTAACAACTAATTGACTAAGTCTTATCTAATATAATGCAGTAAAAGTAAAAGTGCAGTTGAAAAAGCAAATTCCTAGCACTCCTCCTTGCTTTGGAAACTGCAAACTCCAATTTTCTGTCTGAGAAGCTGAATCTTGCCGACTGGTAAAGGCTTAGTGAATATATCAGCCAATTGTTCTTCCGTCTTGCAGTAGACAAGAGTTATATCTCCATCTTTTTGCACTTCTCTCA
>JAJOOF010006853.1:0-24261 GCA_029582545.1 Solanum lignicaule | reverse complement strand
TCTCGATAATTTCACTATCATTGCGATGAGCCATTTCTTCCATCTTCTTCTATATTTTTACCTTCGATACTAATTGTTGTCCATTTCCTTAATTTTCTACACCAATTTTAGAATAATGAACTTAGATCTTTAATTCATCAACCAAACCATCCCTCTATCGATAAAAATTATAATTTTTTGCACCATAATATGGGCACGACCAAAATCTTCTTTCATGATTGTTGTTGGGCCAAGAAGTCTTCAAAGGGAGTAAGAGACCATGACTGTATCGCACCTCCGAAATCAACATTGAATCTTCATTATCTATGCAAATCTTATTCGAATCCAATTTTACTTTTTCCATAGCTAACCCTAATTTTATACAGAAAAATTGGACAAGAAATTAGAAACCCTAAACACGAATATAGAGAAGAATTCCTTTTTTTGTTTAAAAAAACTAATAATCAAAACTTACCTCTTCAATCCTCTTCAACGGTTTTGAGTTTACAAGTCTTCAATGGAGGTTTATAATGAAGAATAAACGGCTACATTTGGAATATTTAATGAAAACAATTAAAAAAAAGGCATATGTTGACTGCTACATGGCGAATAAATATAAGTTAGACTAACTTTAAGTCCATCCTCACACGCCTCTTATACGTTTGTGTACTTGCTAATACAACTAAGCTAATAATACCCATAAAAATATACTAAAAGTAAGTCGATGACCCCCACAAAATTGATGTGTAAAAGTAATTTTGTCCATAATTGAAATATGTTTTGAACCCTTTTCCCAATTATCTTAAAAAATATTTGGAATCCACCGAGTGAAAAACAATCTTCTTTGCCCAATATCCATCCATATCACAAATCCTAAATAAATATTACTTTATATATATTCTTCGTATGTCACATTCATTTTATTCCAGCATCAATTGATTCCAAGTGGGTAACAATTTGTTATGCAATTGTGTTCAGCTTCTATTTTTTTTTCTTTTAATATAAAACCATGAGGAGGAATAATGATATCTTTTTAATGGCTATTATTTTTTGAGCAATATAGCAAACATAAAAATTATATTTGTATGTTATAGCTATAATTTACATAATTGCGCTTCATAGCATACTTTATGTTTGTTATGGCTATTAATATGTATATTTCGCTATACATATACAAAAGAAGCAATTGTATAATCTGTTTCGGTATACATATATAAAAGAATCAATTGTATAATTTGTATTTGTATAAAGAGAGAAAGACAAAAGAAAACTGGGCAGGGGAAGATCTGTATTTGTATAATCATAAGTGTATAGGACGAAAATATATGTATTTATATTTGTATATACAATTTTCTCTCGCTTTATACAAACGCAATGTATACATTTGTGTTTGTATAAAGTGAGAGTGGCGAGCGAGATCTGAGAGAGGGGAGAGAGGGGAACGAAAATATATGTATATATACAATTTTCTCTCGCTTTATACAAACACAAACGCATTTTATACATTTGTGTTGTATAAAAGCGAGAGAGGCAAGGGAGAGACTGGCGAGCGAGAAACGTAGGGAGAGAGGTGAATGGCAACAGTTTGCTACGGGTTACAATTAAATCAAATTGTGGTTATGACATTTAATTTGAATTAATAGTTTCCTATTATATACAATTTCCCCTTATTTTTATGTATGATATAGTTCGTTTTCTTTTTATCTTATTATTTAGATTATTTTTTGTGCATCAATATTAATAATATTTTAATTTTGATATTAATGGAAAAATTTTATTTACTATATTTAATTTTTGTTTTTCATTGTTAGTATGATGGTGGATTGTCATGTTTCTTTTTTTTTTTAAAAAGTATTTCTTTCTTTAAATATTTTACGTTATTTTAATATATATATATAATAATTTCTTTTTTATAAACATATATTATTAATTAACATAACATAAGCATGCAAAATATGTATACTTAACTGGTATTTATTTTATGTTTAATATACGGGAAAAGAGGTTTCTCCCTTTCTTTATTTTGTTGTGATTTATTTTGTACTCCCGTATGCGGAAAAAAAAATCTGGTACTAAAATAAATCAAATTGGGCATTAAATTAAAATAAAAAAATAACGAGCTTGAAGTGTTGTGTGTGTATTTGATTTTTCGGTTTAATTTTATATTATATTATTTTAGTTTTGAAAAACTGTAATTTAATTCAAATTCAAAATAAATTTGGTTTGGTTTGATTTTTCTCTTTTCGACTTGGCTTTTTCGGTTCGATTATTCGGTTATGTCAATAATTAATAATTTAGTCAAAGTTGTATTTGCAATTTGAAATGAATATATATATGTACATACACAAGGAGAAGTAATAATATTGAATCTATTAAATATACTTTCTAATATAAATCACAAATTAAACTTAAAACACAACACTTAAAAGTACACAATTATAGATGTCCAGACATAAAATATAAAGAGCAAATTTTATAATTGACATATATAAGACTATTATTAGTTATGACATTATTCTTTATGTTTCAATTTTTAACATTAAACAATTACGGGCTATAACATTTGTTAAATAAAAAAAGTTTTAAAAAATCAAAATATAAATTAACAGACAAATTAATAATAGTAATGATAATTGATAATAGGCATAAAATCAAGAGAGCCATAACAAAAAGAATATTTGTTTTCATTATTTAGCTCAAAATAGTTACTGAACTTTTCTCTCACTTGTTAATTGTCTATCAAAACAGATTTCGTTTTATATTGTGATGGAAGGTTTTTTATCAATATTAATAAAAGCATGGTGGTAGATGAGATTATTTATATAACAGTATACCAATTTCATACCAAAAGTAAACATGGTTCATACCATATTCATACAAAAAAAATCAATTTCAAAACAATTGTAACTAGTAATTGTGTTTTGTTATATAAATCAAAAGTGATAACTCCAATTTAATTCTAAACTTAAATATTATATATATAATTTATTTATTTTTTGTTTTGTTTTCTAAATTCGAAATCAAACCAAAAAATCAAACAAAATAAATTATTAATCAAAAATCAAATATAAAAAACACTCCAAATTAGAATTTAATTTTATTTTTCAATTTAACCCAAATAATACACAGCCCTTATCAAACAAGGCTAATTAATGGGGAAAACTAAATCTTCTCCATCAACATGTTTTCTATGATCTAGAAGATTTTTCCTAGAATTAGATAATATTGCACTATTTGGGAAGTCCATTGCACCCTTTTCATCATCTAATGCAAGTTTCGATTTATATGATTCCTTGTAGGATAAAAAATATTAATCACGTTCTAAATTTTGGGGATCAGTAATTTTTATTCATGATAATATCTCAAGTTTTTTTAAATATTTATTTTTAATTATAGTGTTTATATATTAATGAGATCAGAAGTTTTTGTAATATTTTCATATGCTTATTATGATTACAATTAATAATTTGTTCGAGAAATTTTTTGTATATTATATGTGCTTTGATTTGTTTTTGAAGTAGCAATATTTTAAAAGAAATTTTAAGCTATCAGAATTTGTTATGCATAAAGCACATCCAGATAATTATGATCACTTTTGATAAATATTATAACTACAAATCAATTTAATAAAGTGAATGTGATAATCAAGGGCGGCTCAAATCCATTGGTGGCCTAAGGTCAAAATCAAACTAGAGGCCTTAAAAAAAAATTAAAAATTAAAACTGTTTTTATTTTAAATCCATTTTTCTAGCTTTTTGAGATGCAAAGTTGTTAATAATTTTTGTGTAGTCAATCTCTTCTAATAATTCTTTTTCAATCGATAATATAGTCAAACCACTTCTAAAATTTATCAAGAGCACCTTTTTGAGATTTTATCAAGTTATCGACTTTTCTTTTTCTTCTAAGTTTTGAATGACCGGATTCATATTTTCTAGTTGACATATTAAATTCTAACAAATATTTTAAACACTATTTACAATATCAAATAAAAAATATAATAAACATAAGACACAAAACAAAAATAATATTAGAAATTAGAATGATATTACCGAATTCAAGAACGATGAAGACTTGATTTCTGAAAATGTATTGGGCTGCTGCAATATATTTTTCTCCAAATTTAAAATATAAACTATCAATAGAACAAGTAAATTCTTAAGCTTTAAATAAGAGAGAGATATAAGATAAGAAAAGAGAAAGAGAGAAGAAATAGAAGAGAAGAAGAGAGGAGGATAGAATATATAAAAATAAAATTAGAAAAAGAATAAGGTAAAAAAAACATAACTTGTACATTAAAAAAAAAGTACACAACTTTTTATTGGAAAGGGAAAAAGTAATTGTCATATCTATCCCTTCATTAATGCCATTTGCATTTGTTGTCTTAGTTCTAATTTTTTTTTTTTTTTTTTAGTTTAAACCTACCTAATTAACTAAAAAATGGGGCCCCCCAATAAGGCTAAGGACTTTTTTTTTATAACTTGCCAGCCGCCCCTGGTGATAATATGTAGTAAATTTTGTAAATACAATTATACATTTAGTTGTGAATATATCAAGACTTATCTCCATAAACAAAAAAGTAGAATAACTGCGAAAGTTATTGTGAAATTAGATCTAAAGTGAGGTTTCTAATATGAACTACCGAACAATAGACTTAGATAATATTACAATACACGAATAACAGAAATTAGATAATATACAAAACACGAATTAAATAAATTCATCGTCTATTGTTTCCCTTCCATGACGACTCTTCATACCTTGAACTTCTAGTTCAACCCTGCTAAACCACAAGAAAGGAATACTACAAATACATAAAAATATAACAAAAGCAACTATTATATAAGAAGATCAATTATACGGGCATAATCTTATTCAAAGCAAACACATAGTCATATCAAAGCACATTAAGGAAGGAGGGATAGGAAATGGACCTGAGTGCTTCCTTTGTTTTATTCAAACACAACACAACATTCATAATAAAATAATGCAAAATGAAGTTTAAACTAATGAAGAAGGACTAACCAATTATGCAGAAAGTTTATCAGCAATGAAGACCCAATTTGATTCGATACTAGACCAAAACACAGCAAAACAGAGGAAAGCAGCACTTAGAACGTTTATCGGAATCTTAATTCTTTTAAGAGTAGAGAGCAATATTTCTTTTTTATTTAAGTATGAGCAATGTCAGAATGTGTAAGTACATGTGTTAAGAGTGTTCCAACGTGAAGAAATAATAGGACTAAGGGTCATTTTATATAGTAAAGAGGAGGGCACCGTCATTAAAAGGAAGGAAACAATTAAGCAATCAAGGAATATTATTTTCTTTAGATGAAGAGGGCACCGAATCAGTAAAGGTTTCTTACCAAAACCGCTTGAAACTTTTGCCAAAATCAAGACCTGTAAGGATTTGTATAACTTAAATAAGGGAACAAATCAATTAAAAGTAAGCCAAAATAATAATAACCTCTACAATTCAATACAATCATGGTAAATACATTATATTATATTGTACCATAAATAGGACAAGGCTGTTGTTTTGAATTAGAAGAGAGGTAAATATGACACAAAATTTACTAACATATCACACAATTTTCCTTGATTCTGCGCAACAACAATCTAGAGCCGTGGTACCCGCGGGAAATGGTAATAATGGTAGAGGACATCCACAAGGTGGGCGAGGAGGTAATCGGCGAGGCCGTGGAGGTAGAGGAAATGGTAATGCAGGCAGAGGTAATGTGCAACCAGGCAAGGAAGTGGTTCGTCAAGATGATAGGGCTCAGTGTTATGCCTTTCCGGGCAAGAATGAGGCAGATGCATCTGACGCGGTGATCATAGGTACTATTCTTGTCTGTGAACGTATGGCTAATGTGTTATTTGATCTGGGTTCTACTTATTTTTATGTATATGTGTGATTTGCCTCAGAGTTTGATATGATTTGTGATATACTTGATGCCCCTATCTATGTTTTTACCCCAGTTGGAGAGTCAATCATAGTTACCCATATCTATCGTGCTTGTCCTATTTTGTTTATGGGTTTTCAGACTTGGGCTGATTTGGTGATTTTGGATATGACTGACTTTGACATAATCTGAGGTATGACTTGGTTGTCCCCCTATTATGCCGTACTTAATTGTAATACTAAGTCCGTAACTCTAGAAATTCCGGGAAGGGAAAAATTAGAGTGGGAAGGGGTGTACAAGCCTAAGCGAACTAAGATCATATCCTTCATTCGGGCTAAGAAATTGATAGGGCAGGGTTGTTTGGCTTATTTGGCTCATATTAGGGATGTTGAGATTGAGGCTCCATCCATTGGATCTATTCCTGTGGTGTCGGAATTTATAGAAGTGTTTCCTAATGATTTGTCTGGTATGCCTCCGGATAGAGATATAGACTTCTGCATTGATTTAGAACCTGGTACTCGTCCCATTTCTATCCCTCCATATCGCATGGCTCCGACAAAATTAAGAGAGCTTAAGGCTCAAATCCAAGAGCTTCTTGATAAGGGATTTATTCGTCCTAGTGCTTCCCCATGAGATGCTCCAGTTTTGTTTATTAAGAAAAATGATGGTAGTATGAGAATGTGTATAGATTATTGGCAATTGAATAGGGACACTATTCGAAATAAGTATCCCTTGCCTCGAATATATGATCTTTTTGACCAATTGGAAGGTGCATCAGTTTTCTCTAAGATTGATCTAAGGTTTGGCTACCATCAATTGAAAATTAGGCCTGAGGATGTGCCCAAGACGGTGTTTAGAACTCGGTATGGGCACTATGAGTTTTTGGTTTGACCAATGCGCCTGTAACTTTTATGAGTTTCATGAATGGGGTGTTCAAGCCATTTCTTGATTCTTTCGTCATAGTCTTTATTGATGATAGTTTGGCCTGTTCAAAAAGTGAGAAGGAGCATGCCAACCATCTTCGTAGTGTTTTGGGTGTTCTTGGGAAGCAAAAGATATATGCTAAATTTTCTAAGTATGAATTTTGGTTGAAATCGGTTGCATTTTTGGGGAATGTAGTTTCAATAGAAGGGGTAATGGTAGATCCCCAAAAGATTGAGGCAGTTAAGAATTGGGTTAGGCCTAGCTCTGTGACAGAAGTTAGGAGTTTTGTTGGGCTCGCTAACTATTATCGTCTATTTGTGAAGAGCTTTACTTCTATCGCCACGCACTTGACTAATTTGACCAAAAAGGAGATACCATTTGAATGGACTGAAAAATTTGAGGAGAGCTTCCAAAAGCTCAAGACTCTCTTGACCACCGCGCCCATTCTAGCATTACCGATTGAAGGTAAGGATTTTATTGTTTATTGTGATGCTTCACATTCTGGTTTGGGTGTTGTGTTGATGTAGGATAAGAATGTTATAGCTTATGCCTCGTGTCAATTGAAGGTGCATGAGAGGAATTATCCAACACATGATTTAGAGTTGGTAGCGGTAGTGTTTGCTCTTAAGATCTGGCGGCATTACCTATATGGTGTTAAATGTGAAGTATTTACCGATCATCGTAGTTTGCAGCATGTGTTCACTCAAAAAGATATAAATTTGAGGCAGCGAAGGTGGATGGAGTTACTTAAAGATTATGATGTGACCATTCAATACCATCCGAGAAAGGCTAATGTGGTGGCAGACGCTTTGAGTCAAAAAACGGTGAGTATGGGTAGTTTAGCTTGCTTGAATGTATCCAAGAGACCTTTGGCTAAAGAAATTCAAACCTTAGAGTCTAAGTTCATGCAATTGGGCATCTCAGAAAGAGGTGGGGTGTTAGCTAGTATTGAAGTAAGGGCCACATTCATTGAGGAGATCAATGCCAAACAATTTGAGGATGAGAATTTGGAGGAGCTTAGGAAGAGGATTGCGAATGGTAAGGCACAAGAGACCACTCTTGATGCGGATGGTGCGCTAAGTTTTAAAGGGAGAATATGTGTTCCTAGAGTAGATGACTTGATTGAGAAATTGTTGGCAAAGTCTCATGGTTTGCGATATTCTATTCATCCTGGTGTGACCAAGATGTATCGAGATTTGAAGCGAATTTATTGGTGGCCGGGCATGAAAAAGGATATAGTGGAGTTTGTGGCGAAGTGTCAAAATTGTCAACAAGTGAAGTATGAACATCAAAGGCATGCAGGTTTACTTCAAAGAATGCCAATTCCGGAATGGAAGTGGAAAAGGATAGCCATGGATTTTGTGGTTGGTCTTCCCAACACTTTGGGGAAGTTTGATTCTATTTGAGTAGTGGTTGATAGATTGACCCAGTCAGCCCATTTTGTTCCGGTAAGAATAGAATATAATGCTAAGCAATTGGCTAAAGTTTATGTGAAAGAGAAAGTAAGGTTGCATGGGTGCCCCTCTCTATCATCTCAGACCGTGGTACCCAATTCATATCCAAGTTTTGGAGGAAATTGCATGATGAATTAGGCACACAACTCACTTTTAGTACAACCTTCCATCCACAGACAGACGGGCAGTCGGAGAGGACTATTCAAGTATTAGAAGACATGTAGAGGGCATGTGTGATTGATTTTGGAGGACATTAGGATAAGTTCTTACCTTTATGTGAATTCTCCTATAATAATAGTTATCACTCTAGCATTGATATGTCACCATTCGAGGCACTCTATGGGAGGGGATGTAGATCACCCATAGGATGGTTTGAGGCTGGAGATGTGAAACCATTGGGGGTTGTTTAGTGAAGGATGCTTAAGATAAGGTTAAGAGTATTCAAGCTAAGCTTCTAGCAGCCCAGAGTAGACAAAAGAAGTATGCGGATTGATCTTAGGCATATTTATATGCCTAAGTTGTCAATAATTGTCCATAAAGTGCTTGAATTGAGGAATGATCTTGAGTCTATTAGCTTGATTTTTGTTATACTTGTGATGATTATGCACTTACACACATGATTAATTGTTTCAGAAACTCTCGAAGGAATTGGAGTTGGAACGAAGAAAGAAGGAGAAATGACGCACAAGAAATTGACTAAGTGTGAAGACCCTAGGGCTTGGCGTACTGAGAGGCGCATCACGCCAGCCCACAAAGTTCTGCAAGACTTCTGGGGAGTACTTCTTGGAGCAACGCGCCAGCCCCAGAAGTACTGAGGGCACACAAGAGGCGCACTGAGAGGCGCCTCGCGCCAACAACCAAAGTTCTGCGCCAATTTTCAGGTGCGCTGCGCCACAAGTGGAACTTCTGCGCGCGCTGCTAGGCACGATGGAGGCGCGACACGTCCCACTTTTTTTTACTTTTCCAACTTTTAAACATTAAATAGGATTCCTAATTTGAGTAGGATTTGTTCCCAAATTTTCCTACTATTATAAATAGATCCTTAGGGCTCCATTATAGGGGTTCGACGTTTGATTTAGTGTGCAAGAGCAATAATTCAAGTTTGTAATAGGTTTTAATTCAAGAATTCGGTTATCAAAACAAGTTACTTCTATATTCTTGTTTTAGTATTTTATGCTTGCGCACCATAAGATAAATCTATTGTCTAATCTTAAAATCAGGAGAGGAGAGGTTAGATAGACCAGAGAATATAGAGAGCTCGGTCCACCCATTAAATTGAGGTGATTAATGTTCAGGAGTGATGCCCAGATGAACACCTTGCTTGGTTACGAAATAGGATGAAATATAAATGTTCACCAGTTAGTCTATTTATCCCCGCTCAACGATGTAGTTAGATAGCTAACTGGAGTAGGCGACTAGAGGCATATAACCCTGATCATATCATCAACCCTATAAACCAGTAACTTGACAACCGAAGTTAGTTCTAAGCCAATAATATGATACATGATATTCATTATATGATGCAGCCCTGGAATTGCTTTTAACTTGCTTGAAACATTATATCAAAGTCGTTCACAATTAGTTACTTTCAATTAGTTCATAATTATTAGTAGATAAACAATAAATCATCAACTCTTGAAAAGGTTACTTTCTACTTTTAGTTGTAGAATTAAGTGAATAAAAATTGATCATTAGTCCCTTGGGAACGATAACTCATTTCTTAAAGAATCTATATTACTTGCGCGACCACATACACTTGCGTGTATATTGGGGAGCAACAAGTTTTTGGCACCGCTGCTGGGGACGTAGAAATTGATTTATATTCGATCTTCTTTAGTCTACAATTAAAACTTTCAGATATTAATTACTTGATCTTAGCTTGTTATTGCAGGCACTTGACTTTCAGGTCTGGCTAGGAAAGGAGAACTTGTCGAACCATACAACAAACTCAAACGAGTTCTACGAGAGCGTAGAAAAAGGAACCGTATGGAGCAAGGATGAGGAGAACTGGGCTTAGGTCTTCCGGGGAACATCAGGGATGATAATCAAGACAATGTAAATAACCCAAAAAATGTGAACAACCAAGGAAACTCGAATAACAGAGGGAATGGGAATAACCAAGGCATACCCCCTATCATCCCAGTAAGGCATGTACGTGATGTGGCAGTCCCACTCACAACTAATTTGGCATCTAGTATTAGGAAACCTCCACCGGGGGATAGATTTGAACTAAAGCAGAGCATGGTACAGATCCTCCATTCTAATGGGCAATTCACTGGTCTCCCCCATGAGGATCCTCAAATCCATCCTAGGAACTTCGTAGATATTACTGATACATACATCCCAATTGGAGTCTCATCGGACTATGTGAAGCTAACGTTGTTCCCATACTCATTATTAGGAGCTGCAAGGCGTTGGTTAGATTCTGAACCACCAAACTCCATCACTACTTGGGATTGTCTAGCAAAGAAGTTCCTGAGTCGATTCTTCCCATCCAAGAAAACTGCTAAGCTGAGGGGTGAGATAATAAACTTTATTCAAAAGCAAGGGGAGGACATGTACCAAGCATGGGCGCGTTTCAAACAAATGTTGAATGCTTTCCCACACCACATGCAAACTAATGAGGTACCTTCTCACACTTTCTTTGAAGGTTTAGATTATAATGCTCGTGCACTTCTTAATAGTGCAGCAGGAGGACAGGCCTTATCTAGAACAAGTAAAGAGTTCTTAGACTTACTGGATAAACTTTCTGAAGGGAACCAAGGATATGAGGGGGAAATGTCTAGAACCACAACCCATAAGGCTGTAGGGATTTTAGATGTAGACCAAGCTACTGCCATAAATGCCAAATTAGATGCAATGCAACATAACATGGCCCTACATTTTAAACAGATGGCTCTAAATCAGGCACCGATAAACATTGTACAACAGGCAGCCAATTGGTGTGAGGTATGTGGTAGTAGAACTCATGAAACTGAGTAATGTGAGGCAAATCTGGATTTCGTAAATTATGTGGGAATTGCGCAAAGGGGTGGAGTTCAACAAAATTATGGCAATACTTACAACCTAGTTAGACGAACCATCCTAACTTCTTATGAGGTGGGAACCAAAACCAAAATCAGGCGCAAGGGGTTAACCAATACCGTGCTCAAGGGCTGGGCAACAATACCAAAATGCTAACCAAGGCGTAAATCCTAGTGCACCAAAAGGGGGGATGACCAATGAAAAGCTATTCCAAAAGTTCATGACTGAAATAGGGACCAAATTAAATGCTAGAATAGATAAGCAGGATGAAAACATCAGAAACATCCAGATGTCCCAAATGATTTTAGAGAAACAAGTTGTGCAAGTGGCTAATTCTTTGAACTTGCGTCCCCAAGGTGGGCAACCCGGTGATACTGAGCCCAACCCAAAGCAATTGCATGCGGTAAGTACTAGAAGTGGGTTGCAATTAGAGGAACTAGCTCCAAAGAAGAGAGATATTGAGTTAAGTAACAAAGAAAATAAGGTGGAAGAGGTAGTAAAAAGCTCCAATGTTGAGGTACCCGTTCCTCAAAAGAAATTACCACCTTCATTTCCACAAAGGCTGAAAAAGCATAATAAAGATGAATGCTTCGGTAAGTTTCTCTCTCTCCTTAAACAAGTTCACATTAATCTACCTTTGGTTGACATCTTGCAGGGTATCCCAAAGTATGCTAAATACGTGAAGGATATTGTGGCTAGCAAGAGGAGGCTCACGGAATATGAAACTGTAGCACTTACTGAGAAGTGCAGCTCAAGGATCCACAACAGACTGCCCAAAAAGTTAAAAGATCCGGGTAGTTTTACTGTGCAAATTACAATCGGGAAAAGTATTCATGCCCGGGGATTGTGTAATTTGGGGGCAAGTATAAATTTGATCCCCTTATCTTTGTATCTAAAGCTAGGGTTGGGTAGTCCAAAAAGAACCACTGTTATTCTCCAACTCACTGATAGATCCATTGCCAGGCTTAAGAGGGTAGTAGAAGATGTGTTAGTTCAAGTAGGTTCATTGATTTTTCCTGTAGACTTTGTGGTCTTATATTTTGAACCTGATGCTGAAGTTCCATTCATTTTGGGGCGACCTTTCATGGCCACGGGTAGGGCTTTGATTGATGTAGCATGTGGTCAACTAACTATGAGGGCTCATGACAAGGTTGAGGTATTCGATGTTTACCGCACTTTGAAATTTCCCTCTATATATGAAGAGTTGTCTGCTATTACTGTTGTTGATCAAATAATAGAATCACAAGTAGTTGTGCTGGAAGATCCCTTAGAAAGAGTGTTAGTAGGTCATGAGATGGATGGGGACACTGAGGCTCAAGAGATTGAATCATGCTTGAATCTAGCACTAGTAGACACTCGTAGGACTCAAGTGGAGTCATTAGATCGTGAGTTGGCCCCTCCACCAAAGCCATCGATAGAAGAAGCCCCTAAGTTGGAACTAAAAACTCTGCCAGCTCACCTAAGGTATGCTTATTTAGGTACTAATGAAACTTTGCATGTTATACTTTCTACATAATTGTCTGATTTACAGGTTGATGCGACATTGAGGATCTTAAAGCGGAGGAAGAAAGCAATTAGATGGCAGATGGATGATATTCATGGGATTAGTCTGCCGTTATGCATGCACATAATTTACATGGAAGAGGATCACAAACCTAAGGCACAACATCAACGTTGACTTTATCATGTGATGAAAGAAGTAGTAAGAAAGGAAGTCATAAAGTGGCTAGATGTTGGAATTGTGTACCCAATCTCTGATAGTAAGTGGGTAAGTCCGGTACAATGTGTTCCCAAGAAGGGAGGTATGACAGTGGTAAGGAATGAAAAGAATGAGTTGATTCCTTCTATAACAATGACCGGGTGGAGAATTTGCATGGATTACCGAAAACTAAATGATGCTACCCAGAAAGATCACTACCCCGTTCCCTTCATTGATCAAATGCTTGACCGACTAGAAGGGCAGGAGTACTATTATTTCTTAGATGGATATTCCGGTTACAACCAGATTTTGATTGCACCTGAGGATCAGGAAAAGACCACGTTCATTTGTCCTTATGGCACATATTTTTGCAAGCGCATGCCATTCGGACTTTGCAATGCACTAGTGACTTTTCAAAGGTGTATGATGGCCATTTTTCATAATATGGTGGAAGACTTTGTTGAGGTGTTCATGGATGATTTTTTCGTGTTTGGGAAGTCTTTTGAGGTATGTCTCCAAAATCTTGATAAAGTACTTGCTAGATGTGAAGACACTAACTTAGTTCTAAACTGGGAAAAATGTCATTTTTTGTAAGAGATGGGATAGTTTTGGGACACAAGGTGTCTAAATCTGGTTTGGAGGTTGATAGGGCTAAGGTAGAAGTTATTGAGAAATTGCCCCCTCCCATTTCTATAAAAGGTGTGCGTAGTTTTCTTGGTCATGCAAGTTTTTACAAGCGATTCATCAAGGATTTTTCCAAGATTGCTAGACCTATGTGCAGTCTTTTGGAGAAGGAGGTGAAGTTTGACTTTGATGAGATGTGTTCGAAAGCTTTTGAGATGTTGAAGAGGAACTTAATTGAGGCTCCCATCTTAATTGCTCCTGATTGGGGATTACCATTTGAACTCATGTGTGATGCAAGCGACGTAGTAGTGGGTGTAGTATTGGGACAAAGAAAGAATAAAGTGTTCCACTCGAACTATTATGCAAGCAAGACCCTTGCTCTACACAAGCTAATTACACAGTGACTGAGAAGGAGATGCTGCTCTAGTGTTCGCCTTCAACAAGTTCAGATCGTATTTGGTAGGTACTAAAGTGATTGTTTTACTGACCATGCAACTATTAGGTACCTATTCAACAAGAAGGATGCTAAACCAAGGCTGATTTGATAGGAAAGGTACTGAGAATCAAATAGCAAATCACTTATCTAGGGTAGAGGATTTTTCACATGTGAATGAAGGTGAGCAAATTCGGGCAGAGTTTCCGGATGAACAATTAATGGCATTAGATATCTCTCAAGTGCCATGGTATGCAGACATTATGAATTTGATAGTAAGTGGCGATTATCCTCCGGGTGCAACCACCCAATAAATGAAAAAGCTCAATCATGATGCCAAGTTCTATATCTGGGATGAACCATTCTTGTTCAAGCAAGGTGTAGACCGGGTAGTGAGAAGGTGCATTCCAGAATCTGAGATTCACAAAGTGCTCGAAAGTTGTCATGCTAACCCATATGAAGGTCACCATGGAGGAGAGTGCACTGCTCATAAGGTACTACAATCTGGTTTCTTTTGGCCCTCGTTATTTAAAGATTCTATTGCTTTTGTGAAGGGTTGTGATAAATGTCAAAGGTTGGGTACTATTTCAAGAAGACATGAGATGCCGCAAAGTAACATTTTGGAGGTGGAAATCTTTGATGTGTGGGGTATTGACTTCATGGGTCCATTCCCACCATCTAGTGGAAACCAATACATTCCTGTGGCTGTGGATTATGTTAGTAAATGGGTTGAGGCGGTCGCTCTTCCTTCCAATGATTCAAGGGTGGTGATAAAGTTCATAAAGAAGCACATCTTCACTCGCTTTGGCACTCCAAGGGCAATTATAAGTGATGGAGGTAAGCATTTAATTAACCATCTTGTTAAGAATCTTCTTGCTAATTATGGTATTCATCATAAGGTTGCTACAACCTACCATCCTCAAACGAGTGGCCAAGTGGAGGTTTCAAATAGAGAGGTGAAACAAATTTTGCAGAAAACGGTGAATGCACAAAGGAAAGATTGGTTTGAGAAATTAGATGATTCATTGTGGGAATATAGGACTGCATATAAGACACCAATAGGGACTTCTCCCTATCACATAGTATTTGGGAAAGCATGTCACCTTCCGGCGGAATTAGAACATCAAGCATATTAGGCAATCAAGAAGCTGAACTTAGACTCCGAGCTAGCCGGTAAAAAGAGAGTGAATCAGCTGCACAAACTTGAGGAGTTTAGGCTCCACGCGTATGAGAATGCCAAGCTATACAAAGAAAGGACAAAGAGGTGGCATGACAAGCACATAGTAGCTCGTACCTTCAATCCGGGAGATAAGGTACTACTCTTTAACTCTAGACTAAGGTTATTCCCCGAAAAACTAAGGTCAAAGTGGAGTGGTCCTTTTGAAGTGGTCAGAATGACACAACATGGGGTTGTTGAACTTAAAGGTAAGACTGGCCTTACGTTCTTGGTCAATGGGCAGAGGGTGAAACACTATTTCGGTGAGGATTGGATCGTGATCGAGAAGCTCTTAAGCTAAATGATGAATGATCCAAGTTGCGTTGTGCCGCGACGTTAACTCAAGCGCTACATGGGAGGCAACCCATGAACAATATGTAATAGATAGGTAATTCATCTTTGAATTTTAAAAAAAATTAGTAGCTTAGTTAAATTTTTTAGAATATAGGTTAGTTTTAGCTAGATAGTATTTTTCATTATTTGTAACTTAGCTTGTAATAGTGAAAATAAAATAATATATATATTGCTGAAGCCAGGTGCACTGGCAGGCGCGCCGCGCCTGGCCATGAAGTTCAGCAACATGTGTGAAGGCGCGAGCGTGGCGTGCTGCGCAGACATCATGCCAAGCACCTACAGGCTGGCGCACTGTAGGGAGCGTCGCGTCAAGGAGGAGAGATCAACCAAGTTTTTCAAGCGCACCACTCCCCCATTGCGTCGGTACCCAGTTTTTTTTTCGGGTTTCAACCCGAATTTCAACCCGACCCACCTCCTTAAATCCCTATAATTAATTTTTTTTTCCCTCATTCTCCCCTACTCCTACGACTACACCCCCTACCCCTCCCCCCCCCCTAAAAAAAACCCCATTCTCTCTTCTTGTTTTTCTACCCTAACCTCTTCTCCTTCCTCCATTAAACACTCCAATTTCCTCCATTAAACTCCTACCAAACCTTTTCCCATCCCCCTTATTAATCCCTCGCCCTTCCCCTCACTTACTATACAACCCGTTTCACCCACAAATCAACCACCATCTCTCTCCCTCCCACAATATTTTATCATTTTCTTCATCCCCCTCCCCACTACCCCACCCCACCCGACCCCCCCACCTTATTTTTCTAATCTTTTTTCTAGTTTTCTTTTCTTAATAGGTTGAAATGGCTCCTAAGGCAAAGAATGTCGCGGGTTCTAAGCGGAGTAGAAATGGCGAAGCCTCCGAGTCCAGTAATAGGGAACCAGCCCAAAAGTTCAGGAAAAAGGCGGTGAAAGCGTATGGGCTGTTGTGGTTTGACTGCCAGTGGGAGCCGAAATACATGGGAGATGAGTATGTCGACGAGGTAAGGTTACAAACTCAATTTTCGGCTATATATAAGACTGTTGTGGAGTTGGGGCTAAAATTTATTTTCGATCATCCGGGTGATTGTAATCTGATGTTGGTACGTGAGTTTTATGCTAATTGGATCACGGAAACATAAATTAAACATGTGTCTATTAGAGGCAAGGATATGAGATTTTTGGGCCGAGTTTTGAATGAGTTGTTGGGCACCCCCAACTGTGACGCCAATAAGTTTAATAGACATAAAGAGACCCCTCCGTACAGAGATATTAGGCATACATTGTGTGGGGTTGAGTCCATGGCTAGGTGGGGGCGTAGCAAGGACACCGAGAGGCACAACACCCTTCATTTTGTGAATGTCAATTTGGTTGCTAGGGTTTAGTTAAAGATTGTTTGTAGTGTGTTTCTTTCTGCGAAGCATTTGTCTAAAGTTACTAGGGATAGAGTAGTGCTAGTGTACATGTTGATGAAGGGGATACCCATTAATGTTGGGGCGATCCTAAGGCAGAACATGATGAAATTCAAGAACAATATACGGAGGCGATTTTTCTATGGAGGGTTGATTACTCGTTATTTGAGGACCCAGGGAATAGAGGAGGAGGCCTATGATATGACCATTGCTTTTCACCCGGATCTGACGGGTAAGCTAGTTGATGTGCCGAGGACTAAGGCACTTGACACATCCCATGGACCGGTTCTGTCTGCCCAGGAGAGGCAAGCCCGTGATGATAGCGTCATGGCTAGGATGTTTGGGATGGCTGAGTTGCAATTGCGGATCGGTGGACGTCCGGTTACTGATGCTGAGATGGAAACAATGTCAGAATGTTATCTTTTGTCTTAGAATGAAGCATTTTTGTGTAAGACTGGTCCTGCCTTTTTGGAGCCTTTAGATGATGACGAGGCCACTGCTGATGAGGCAATGGACGATACTGAGGAGAATGCTGATGAAGATGGTGCGGCGAAAGCCTTAATGGTATTCAATGGTGGTGACGACGAGGCCTAGAGGCCCCAAGGAGTATTCCTAACCTTCTATTTTGTTTTATTTGAGCACTGTTTTTAAAGTGTGGGGTGGGGTAATACTCTCTGTTGTATATAGTTGTTTACTGCTTTATCGAGTCTTGTTGTTAGTTTCTAGTTTAATTATTTTTTCTTTTGGGTTCCTCAGAGTTTGTTTTTGGTACTTTTACTGAGGATTGTCCCTTTGAACCAAATAGGATTAGTTTATTGCTTTATTGAGTCTTAGAGTCGTCTTAGGAGTGACAGTTCCCAATGATGGATGGATGACGACCGTCTTAAGGGAAAATTAGTCACATAGAGGAGCAGGATTGAAAAAAAAAAAACCAACCTTGGTATTTTGAAGTTGTGTCCGAATAAGTTAGCCAAACGACATGGGTAGTTATATTTGGAAAAATGCAATAGATGAGTGACCTTGTAATTAGCATGTGTTCTTAAGTTTGACTCGAAACAAAATGAAAATGGGCTTAATTGTGTAGTAATGCCATAATGCAACTTGTATGAGCATGTTAGTTGATATATCCTTATATGTGTCATGATGCCATGAGTGGTGAGAATTGATTTGTTTTTGCTTAACTTGATATCTAGAACTTGTCTTGTGTGTGTTGAATTAGTAGCTTGTATGACTTAGGGAATGTGATTGAGGCGTTTCTTTGAAATAGCCAATTCTTAACTCTACTTGTATGCCTACCATTGAAATTATCCCTAGTGAAGCCCCATTGAGCCTTTATCCATGTTTATTGATAAACCACATGATAAGCCGAAATCCGTTTGTTGATACCAAGTCTTTTGATCCTATGAAAATCCTTAATGCACTATGTTAAAGAATAAGGGTTGAAAATTGTTGGTTGATATAGCTAAGGGTGAAATGCTACATTGTGTGGAAAAGAAAATTCTATTTTGGCCCTGGTCATTAGTGACAATGTGCACCTCGACTAAAAGTGAGGGTGGCTAATTTAGATCTATGCTCGAAACATTGGCCCTGATCCTATCAAGGATAATGTGTACCTTACTCGGATATTAAAATCTAGAGTTTGGATGGCTAGTGCAAAGGCATGAAAAAAAAATATGATGAAAAAAATTAAAGGGCAAATATGGAGAAACAAAAGGGGTATATAGTCATGAAGTGCATACTAGGAGGAAGGAAAAGCTATGAAGGTGATTGTTGGCAAAATAATAACATGTGCATTAGGGAGGTGTAGTCACTAAAATGATTCCCAAATATTCCATCCCTTACTTTAAGCCGACATTACAACCAAATGAAAGTCCTCTTGATTCCTTGAGAAGTATAATGTAAAAGTAAGAACACACTATGGGCAAGCTTATGGTATGTTGAGGAAAGTAAGGATTTCTTTTGTGAGAGTGAGTTGATTGTTTGAAAAAACAGGACTTGTTGAGTTTGAAATTGTTTGAGTGAAAAGCTTTACTAAATATAAACAAGTGAGGGCGTTCATGGTATGTGTAGGATTATCTAATTGATGTGTGGTATGAGTTTGCATTAGCCCGGAAAAATAACAAAAGAGTCATTCTTTGAGCATGTGTTGTACTTGGTGTAAATGTTGTGAATTGTTGCATCCAAAGTGAACTACAAGATCATGATTAAAAATGTTTGGTTGATTTTATGGTGGGTTGATAAGTCCAAGGGTTGTGAAAAAGAGTTGCTAGTCTAGAGATTGTTTGAGGACAAACAAAAGTCTAAGTGTGGGGTGGTGATCTTAGGCATATTTATATGCCTAAGTTGTCAATAATTGCCCATAAAGTGCTTGAACTGAGGAGTGATCTTGAGTCTATTAGCTTGATTTTTGTTATACTTGTGATGATTGTGCACTTACACACATGATTAGTTGTTTCAGGAACTCTCGAAGGAATTGGAGTTAGAACGAAGAAAAAAGGAGAAAAGACGCGCAAGAAATTGACTAAGTGTGAAGACCCCAGGGAATGGCATATTGAGAGGCGCATCGCGCTAGTCCACAAAGTTCTGCAAGACTTTTGAGGCGTATTCCTTGGCGCTACGCGCCAGCCCTAGAAGTACTGAGGGCACATAAGAGGCTCGCTGAGAGGCGCTTCGCGCCATTAACCAAAGTTCTGCGCCACAAGTGGAACTTCTGCGCGCGCTGCTAGGAATGATGGAGGCGCGACACGTCCCACTTTTTCTGACTTTTCCAACTTTTAAACATTAAATAGGATTTCTAATTTGAGTAGGATTTGTTCCCAAATTTTCCTACTATTATAAATAGATCCTTAGGGCTCCATTATAGGGGTTCGACGTTTGATTTAGTGTGCAAGAGCAAGAATTCACGTTTATAATAGGTTTTAATCCTTTAACTCTTCTATTTTCCAGAAATTGCATGAACTATTGTATTTTCTTGTTTTCTAATAGCATGAGTAGCTAAATGCCCTAGTTCTGGGGCTATAGCTACGAATTGATTGTTGATTATTTGAGGTTGTTGAATTAATTTTTGGTTGTCAATACAAGTTACTTCTATATTCTTGTTTTAGTATTTTATGGTTGCGCACCATAAGATAAATCTATTGTCTAATCTTAAAATCAGGAGAGGAGAGGTTAGATAGACCAGAGAATATAGAAAGCTCAGTCCACCCATTAAATTGAGGTGATTAGTGTTCAGGAGTGACGCCCAGACGAACACCTTGCTTGGTTACGAAATAGGATGAAATATAAATGTTCACCAGTTAGTCTATTTATCCCCGCTCAATGATGTAGTTAGATAGCTAACTGGGGTAGGCGACTAGAGGCGTATAACGCGGATCATATCATCAACCCTATAAACTAGTAACTTGACAACTGAAGTTAGTTCTAAGCCAATAATATGATACATGATATTCATTATATGTTGTAGCCCTGGAATTACTTTTAACTTGCTTGAAACATTATATCAAAGTCGTTCACAATTAGTTACTTTCAATTAGTGCATAATTATTAGTAGATAAACAATAAATCATCAACTCTTGAAAAGGTTACTTTCTACTTTTAGTTGTAGAATTAAGTGAATATAAATTGATCATAAGTCCCTTGGGAACGATAACTCGTTTCTTAAAGAATCTATATTACTTGCGTGATCACGTACACTTGCGTGTATATTGGGGGAGCAACACAGATCATAAGGTAAGAGACATGGCGTTTCAATCCAGTGAAAATGTTCTTCCTAAGGTATCACCCATGAAAGGGGTGATGAGATTTGGTAAGAAGGGTAAGCTAAGTCCTAGATATATTGATCCATTTGAAATTCTTGAATGTGTGGGACCGGTAGCGTATAGATTGACTTTACCTCCTAATTTATCAAGTGTTCATCCGGTATTTCATGTGTCCATATTGAAGAGGTATCATGGTGATGGGGATTATATCATTAAGTAAGACTCAATTGTGCTAGACAAGGACCTCCAATATGAGGAGGAACCGATTGCAATTCTTGATCGTGATGTGCGCAAGTTGAGAACCAAGGAGATTAAGTCTGTGAGAGTTCAATGGAAGCATCGTCCAGTTGAGGAAGCTACTTGGGAAACCGAGAGAGACATGCGAGAAAAGTATCCCCAATTGTTCGTCGATTCAGGTACTACTTCATTCATTCCTTAGCCTATTTTCCTAAGTTTTGTCACTCAAGGACGAGTGATGGGTAAATTGGAATCTATTGTAACGACATGTTCCCGTCGTTATAGAAAAGCCAACGAGGAAAAAATTGGGGCTGGAATACTTTTTCGTAGTATTTGGATTTTCCCAACCTTGTCTAGATTTGGATGAAATTGGAGTCTTTGAAGTGTAAGGAAATCTGGTAACAATCAAGTGAAGTATTTGTGTTTTTGATTTCATGAGGGAATAGATAACTCGTTAAGGAATCCGTACGACTTTATGGAATTGAATTCAGGCGAGTAGAACTCCCGGAATCGAACTTAGCATAAAGGGTACTTTCTGAGCGTCGTTGGTTAGAGGTGTGTTGTGAAATGAGAATCTTGGAATTCTTGAAATAACTCTCTGTCTCGCGTAACCCGCTTGGGCGCTGGGTTTTGCCGCTCTAGCGGGGCCGCTACAGCGGGGTGACGACTGTTGTGGCTGGCTCGACGTGAATTAAGGTCGTTAATAAACCCCTAAACGACCTCATTATGCATTTTTCGACTTTTAGAGCTAAGGAACGTACCCCAGGTGACTCCTACTCATTTTTCACCATTCTTGAGGCTAAAGGAAAGCTTTTCACTCCCCGAATCCATTTTTCGATCCGTAGAACATAATAGAATGGGTAAATATTGACGGGGAGGGGTTTTGATATAGATTTTATGGTGGAAACAACCCTAATTGGCATGATTGGGATCATGGGTTTGATCTAGGGTTCATAGAATTGTTAGTAATTCGGGTAATTAGTGATTGTTTATTGATTCCTGTGTTATTATGATTGTTTGTAGACAAAGAACAAGCGGAACGAATCCGAAAAGGGAAGGATCAAGTTTCTTAGGGTTTCAAGCTTGTTTCGAGGTAGGTGATGGTTGTGATTCTATAATTGTGTGATGTATGTTTGTTCTAGCTTCATTATGATACATGATATGTATGAATGTTGCAATGTTGATCTCACTTGTTGTAAATTAGATAGATGAATGATGATTGCCATTAAATCATGACTTAAAGGTATGATCTTGATGATATACTTGTGATTGTGATTGTGATTGTGATTGTGATTGTGGTGTGTTGAATAGATCGGTTGCCACGTTCCGGCATAACTAACTTGGAACGGTTGCCACGTTCCGGCATAACTTTTGGATCAGTTGCCACGTTCCGGCATAATTATGGGATCGGATACTACGTTCTGGTATGCTAACTATTTGGGCTTGGGTTCCATGAGAGGACCAATGATTTGATATAAAATATGAAGTTGCTCGTTGTTCGTAAATGTTGATAATATTGTATATGTTAATATATATGCATGTGATTATAATGTTGTTTTGACTTGCTTATGTTGCACTTAGTGGGATAGCCATGTGATCCTACCAGTACAATGTGGTTGTGTACTGATACTGCACTTGCTCTTATTTTTGTTGAGTACAGGGCATCTTCAAGCGGCTACTGACAGACCTCGCTTAGGAGATCAGTGATCATTCGAATTCAAGGGTGAACCAATTCTTCTAGGCTGCCATAGGTTCTCTTTCGTCTATGTCTACCATTTCCGGACTTAGACATTTGTTTTAGTTAGTTCATTAGTATGGGGTTGTATCCCTTCTTGTTTAGACTTGGATCATTGTTAGATGTTTTGGTACATTGACTTTCAGGTTCTAGGTTAATTGTTCCGCATTGTTAGTTGTTAGATCTTTTGTTGAAGTTTATGGGAACTTCAGTTTTTAGCTATTATTTCTGCTTTCATATACTTAAATGCCTTAGTTGTGGATTAGTTGCTTGGTTTGAGTTGTAGTAGTGGTTCTCCCACCAGAGAGTTAGTGTGGTTAACAATCACGATGGTCGAGGTCGTGACTATTAACAAATATATACTTGATTTAAATTAATTTGACGTTTTTCTTAATAAATTATTTATTACGAGTTTATTTTTTAAAATTAATTTTCTTTAAAATATAATTATGACTATTGATAATCTTATATAGTTATTTAATGATATATATAATATTAAAAAATAAATTGTTTTGAATATAAAAGCTAAATATTAAAATTTTAATAAATCATTAACTATATTAAATTTAAACAATTTAATATGAAGATAATAAAAATGGAAATATATAGAAACTCAATAAAGTCATCATTGTATACGTGTCAATTGTACAATTAAATGGACCCCACTACACTCAATGATAGAAGATATAATTTGTAATTTAGTAAAAAAGTGTAGGCTTTTTTCTAAAGATGTTAAAGAATGCCTAAATAATAAGGCTGATGGTACAAATTTTCTATGCAAGCTGAACTTGCAATATCTTTGAAGGACCATAATACCCTTAATCTTTTTAGTTAATGTCTAGAAACAGACATGTTGAAAGTGTCTCTTCTACTATATACTAGATATGGGACCCCGTGCCAGCACGGGACCCAATAAATGTTACTGTTTCTATTTCAATTTATGTGGTACATATGAAATTTGAAGTTGATCAATTTTTTAGTATGTTTTTATATATTTTAAGTTGCTAATTATTTTTATTTAGAGTATGTTTTACGCAAATATATTATAAATCACAATAATTAACAAGTTAATATAAAAAAAAACTTATAAAAAATTCATTGACTTTTGAAATTTCATTTGTATCACATAAATCAGGACCGAGTAATATATATGAAAATTACATAAAACGTACTATAACTCACAATAATTAGCAACTTAAAATATCTATATATCTATATTTCTCCCAATTTATGTGGTATAGATGAAATTTTGAAAGTTAACAAAACTTTTTATATGTTTTGAAATATTTTAAGCTATTAATTATTATGATTTTTAATACTTTTTACATAAAAAATTTATTTATATAAAGTATAAAAGAAAAAATTATAAAAAAAGGAAACATAAATGTCAGCACGAGTTCAATCTATGTTAATTTCTATGTTTTAATTATTGTAATACCGGTTGAATTTGGAGAGCCAACTAAATTTTTTTAAAGGATTTTTTTTATAAATTTTAAGTTGTTAATTATTATAATTTATAATATTTTTATTTATTTTAAA
>JAJOOF010006852.1:0-17234 GCA_029582545.1 Solanum lignicaule | reverse complement strand
TGATAGGGGGCTGATGGCGGGGGGTGAGGGTAGGGGGTGGGGAGTAAAAAAATTGAAATTAGAAATATCTTTTAAAAACAACTTTTAATATTTTTTTGGGAGGGGGTGGGGGTAGGGGTGAGGGTGGGGTAAAAAAATTGAATTTAAAAACAAGCTTTAATTTTTTTATTTTTTTTGGGAGGTGGTTTGAGGGTAGGGACAATTTTTTTTGGGAGGTGGTTTGAGGGTAGGGACAAAATAAATTGATTTTTCCAACAAAAATTTAATTGTAATTTGAAATTGGAAGAGAGTTTTGGAAAATGTTTTCTTTAAGTTTTGAAGGAAAAGTCATTTTCCTTAAATTTGAGAAAAATGAGTTGATTTGGAAAATATTTAATCCAACCAAACATGAGAAAATTGGAAAACATTTTCCTTCGTACCAAACACGCCCTCTGATTACCAAGTTTTCGTACTGCATTTTTACCAAAAACGAACTCACAAAAATCAAATCATGTCGAATTAATTTGGTATAGCACTTTTAAATATAAAAAATTGAAACAATTGAACCTGGGTAAAAATTCTAATTGATGCCTGAACGTATCATACGACAACACGTGGATAGCTCAACGGTTGCTCAAGCCTGATACACTCATTATGAGGGGTGCGGAACTCAAGCAAATCGTTGCTTAGGGTTAAATTTTGTCAAGTGATTTTTGAAAGATAAAAGCATTAAGTTGAGTGATTTTATTAATACAAAATAAAGTTTGATGACTTTATTAGATACATTCTCATAGTTCAGTAATCTTTTAAAATATTAACTCAGAACAATCTATGATGCCACCAGGGGCGTATACAGGAGGGGGTCACCGGGTTCACGTGAACTCTTGGTTCCCTCCCGAAATCATATATAGTAGTGTTATATTTTTTAAAAATATTTAAATATAAATGCATGAACCCAATCTCGAAATATCATATAATGTAGTATGATGATGATTGGGTGCACCTCTCTAGGTGAGGTTAGAAATTTGAATCTTTTATCTATCTTGTTTTAGTTTTCTTTCTAAGATTTTGTAACTGGTTTGGATAAATAAAAGTTAATTTTGGACTTTTGATTTTAAAATTTTAATGGTTTTCAGTAAAAAGAATCTAATCGATCAAATTTATTTCTTAGATCCACCTTTTTGTAATAGTGCACCCATTATCTATAAATCTTGAATACGCCTCTGATTATGCCACTAGACAAATATCCCATTCTGAGACCATTTTTAGCGTTAACGGGACATAGGGACTCAAGCCAAGGCCTTTTTTTCATTCTATCGTGCCTATCTATGTGGCTCCCGACTCTAGTTCTATCATTTGATACTCGATTTGGCTAGACGCCCTTCCCTATGGAGGTTCTGTGTAGGATTTCAATCTGAGATTATATTAAAACAAATAATTGCACGATTTGCCCTTCAAATGGATTGATCTTTAATTTTTTACATTTAGAAGTCGAACTCATGTCTAGTGGGATATAAGCTCTTTAAGAGCGCAGAACATAACTTAAGAAATATTATAATGCAAAAATATAAACTTATGTTTCGCTAAAAAGTTATTTACCTTAGCAGATCACCAACACAAACTACTTACATAGGCATAAAAGTGCAAATAACCCCATATTTATGTTAGCAAAAGGGGGAAATATAACTAGTAAAGGATGGGCTAAAATCTTAAAACAAAGAAAGTAATGTGACTTGATGCACTAGTCTCTACTAGTATTACACATCTAAGTAAACATATTTATGTATTGACATTTGCACTTTCAACACAAGCTGAAAAGAACAGAACAAAGTAAGAGGTAGAGTTTACTAATGTTGAAGCATATCATATCTAGTGTGTCAACATTGCTTCAATCTCTCAACAAGAATGTGTACTCCTTGGCCTGGCTCTACAATCATCCTATAAACCGGCGAGTGTTTGTATTTGGGAGATAGAGAGAAACGAAACTTTGAAATAATGAGTGAAATAACAACCTTGAGCTGCACCATCGCGAAATTCCTGCCTAGGCAGAGACGAGGACCTAGTCCGAATGGGATATAAACTTGTGGCAATTTACAAGCACCCGAAACTCCATTTTCAAACCTCTCTGGCTTGAATTCATTGGCATCTCGTCCCCATATCTCAGGGTCACGATGAAGAGTCGGGATCAAGGTCCACAAGCATACACCTTTTGGCACAACAATGTGACCAATTTGTGTGTCTTCTAATGCCTCTCTTGACACAAATGCTGCTGGTGGATATAAACGCATCACTTCTTGAATGACCATTGTCACCTTTATGTCAAGACTATAATTGTTAGATACAAATTGTATATTGAGACGGAATAGTTATAAGATTAATATGATATATGAGTTACCATTTTCATCTTGGAGACAGACTCTGCATCTAGGACACCATCGGGGCAAATCTGAGCCATTTCCTCACGGATACGAGATTGCCATTCTGGATGTAGAGCAAGAAGCATGAGGCACCATGATGCAGCAACAGCAGTGGACTCATGACCTGCAAAGTATATATTCTTGCAATTGTCAACTATGAATTTCCTTGACGAATTCTCACCTACATTGCCATCATTGATAGCTCCCTCGAGTATCGAATGCAGTAAGTCTTTCTCATTTGAATGTGTTTCTAAGCATTGATCCCTTTCTCTTTCTTTCACTGCTTCCCATATCAATGACTCTATCTCCTTCTCTAAGTTCTCAATCTCCTTTTGCTGTTTACTCGGAAGAAACCTAATACATAGTCCTTATGTTAATAATGGGAAACAAGTCGGAGACAAAGCTATTAGATTCGATTGAATATCTTTGCGACAACATACCCTAATGCAGGAGAACCAAAAAGAATGCTTGTGTTTGATATGACTTTTTGAAGAGTTCGAAGCTTTGAAAAAATGTTTTTGCCTTTGAAATAAGAGCTCCCAAAGCAAGCCCTTGAGATCACATCTGCTGAGAGGCTTCTCAGATCCTCTCCCACACTAATGTCTACCATTTTACCCCCTTCAGCTTCAATCCTTTCATCCCATTTCATGGTTAATAACACTGTTGACTGCAACATCAGGCTCACCATGCCCTACAAATTCATGTTCAAGATTCATAACTACTTAAAAAAAGTAAAATTTAGAAATGGACAAATTTTGTAGCGTAGTAGTCTAGTGCACTAAAGCTCCCGCTATGCCCATGTTCCAGGGAAGGACACAACCACAAGCACCTATTGTATGCAACCTTAGCTTGCATATCTGCCGAAGGCTGTTTCCAAGGACGTAGCTAAACAACAAAATTTGTGCTAATTCTATTAATACGAGTGATTTAGCTACAGATTAATGACGAAGTTCATAGCTAATTTCAGTGATTTGTATAGTGTAATTAATATATTCAATCATTGACTATAGTATATGAGTGTAAGATTTTTTTGTTATTATTTAATTATTGATTAATTACCTTGACCTTGTCCATGAAGAATTCAGGTGCTACGATTTTCCTTTGCATGGCCCAAATATGACCATTAGACCTCAAAATACCATTTCCAAGCATAGGGGCAAGTCTCTTAGTGACATAAGAAGGTTTTCCTAAATCTAGGCTAATACTTTGGTTCATTTCCTTCACTAGCTCTGGTTGGTTCACATACAAATGTTGTTTGTTTCCAGTTGAATATGTAAATACAGGACCTGCAATTAAACCACCAAAACATCAAGCTATAAAAGGTTCACGAGTTCAATCATAAGAACTTAAAGATCAAATCGATCAAATTTATATCTTAGATGCACTTTTTCGTAATATTATATTCATCCACTCAAAATCCTGAATATGCCTCTGACAGACAGAGCCACAATAATAACACAATAATTTTACATAGATTAGTTCTTATGCATTGTTTGATTTAGTACATTAAAAATAACATGCATTGCATAAGAATATTTATTTACAAAGATATCCTCCACAATTATGATTAAAAAGATTTAAAAAATGCTTTGAGAGGTAATTGGATCTTTAACCATGCAAATGCATGCATTAAATCCCCTTGCATTACTAACACCTAGAAATCCATGGTATTAATAATGCACATCTTAATAAACAATAGAGTGTATAACTGATATATAGCTTAATAAAGTGTACCAAATAAGATATTACTAATATACAATGCTAACACATTTATTATTTTTTCTAATAGTGTGAAACTTGTGTAATTATAGATTAATTAGAGTTGCAATATTGAAATTCCAAGAATCATTTTGTGTGAGGTATAATAATTTCGAAATAAAATATAGAATTATTTTATTATGTGTTTGATTGGAGCGTGAAGGTATTAGACAGTCATGAAATTATTTATCTCATCATTTATATCTTAGTGATCAGATAAGTTATTTCATATACATAGCAAAATAACCTATTTTCAACCAAACAACCCTGCGCTAATAAAGCTAAAATGAGAAGTTGATGGAGTTTAAAAGTCAAAAGGTAGAGCATGGGATCACATGGTTAGTGACCAAGTGTTCCCTGCATCTCCAACTCCTATATTGTACTTAACTCAGTTACATGTGTCTAACTGTGACCCACCTTCATCTAGTCTATTCATGTCCCTCTTAAAGGAAAATGATTTAACGGTATAACACCAAACAAGGAAAGGACCTCACATTTACACACTTCACCATAAGTTAAAATTATTTTTCTGATTAACAGTGCACCCATAAAGAGCATATGAGTGTTCTTGTGTTGTTGGTACAAGATAGAGGAATCACCCACGAGATCAGGGTTTGAATCTTGCTAGAGCGCTAAATTTCATTATTTTTATTTTAAATTTAGCTTAGAGATCATATGTGGTGCACCCGAATTCTTCAAATCCTGGTTTCGCCTCTATATATACTATACATATAAGATACATACCTATACATATTTATACATATATACAATTATACACCATATATGCACCATTGTAACTCTTTTGGGACAACAAACGAAAAATATCTACTAGGGATACTTGTATGATTTTATGGAACAAAAGACTCATTGTAAGTACAATGGGGATAACTTGTCTCTAGGATTATTAACTTGTCAAATCATCCTGCTGTATTTCAGCCCTCTATTATTAGTACACTACTTGAATAATGGGTGAAATTTAGATAAGGATGCAATGCAAGTTTTAATCAATTTTGAAAAAATATTCACTCATCATTCGTTTGAGTGATTAAATTTTTCAGATTCGCAACGGAAAATCACGTTGAGACGTAAAATGCTTCCTAACAAAAGTAAATTCATACTCAAAGGACTTATTGGTATCCATTTAAGTGATTGTATCTTTCCATACATGCATATCGTTCCCACTCTCAACTCCTGACCCATCTCATAAGTTTATTACTTTATCTAAATTATATAAAGAACATTGTAAATTACTACTCTAATATTTTTCGTTTAATTATCAATTACCAAAAGTTAAAAAATAAGTAAGAAAATTATTGGATTTTCAGCAAAGATTTTCCTTCTCACAAACCACACACGGAATATATGTAGTTTATTCGGAAACTACAACTTATCAATTTGATGGTAATTTTATCCTACTTCAACTACAATTTATTAAATCTCAGAAATTATTTTCCAATAACACTACAAAAATGACTATCATCAAAGTCAAATTCGACACTTAAGTGTGTTTGGTATGGAGGAGAATATTATTTTTTTTTGAAAAATAAGTTAGTTCCTTTCTTATTTTCTAGTGTTTATTAAAAAAAAATATTATCTTAAAAGTATTAATCTATCAAAAACCTATAGGGGTGACACCGTGACAGGGTGTCGGTTGTCGGGTTTCAAGGTGGGATAGTCAAGACGTAGAGGTTGGGGTGTCAGGTGGGTGGGAGGATACAATAAACCTAAAACGTCATTTAGAAAACTCATTTTTTTTTACTTTTAGTTGAAAAGTCATTTTTCTCATTTTTAAAGAAGTTATTATCCTATCAAAAATATTTTCCAAAATTTTTATCCAACTAAAAATAGAAAGTTATAAAAGAAAAACATTTCTGGAAATCTTATTATGAGAGATGAGAAAGACTAGATATGTCACTTGTATATAAAATAAAACTAATTCTACTATTTTAATATAAATAAAAAATTTATCTTGAAATTGTTATTCAAATAATCAAATCTAACTAGATCTGTCCGTGATTAAGGGTATCACGTGACTAAGTACTTTTAAGGATCCATAATTAGTTAAAAGTTTTTAAGTATTTAATATTAAGGACAATTATCATTTAATTAAGAATCATCTCCATGTCATATATAATTGTTGTTTTGCATATTAAATCATATATCATCTCAAAATATATAGAAGTGACATGACCTCTTATTTTTCCAGGAGGTAAAGTTATTAATGAATTGAAATGACTAATTGTCATCAACTTACGTAAATAAATAAATATGATATGAGCATCTTAGAAAAATCGAGAAAACAAGCCAAAAAAGTATATCATGACAAACCATATACTATATTTTATTTTATTTTAGTTTTGTTGGGCAAGAGGGCCAAATTTTAATAATAGCAACAAGACAAATCTTGGTGAAATATGATGAAATCAATATCTCTTAAAGCTTTGGATTTTATTTTATACTCTCTTTCCTACTTCACTTTTTTTTTTCTATTCTTTTTCCTTTCTTATTAAATTATTTTTCTTTTTTTGAATATGCAAGTAGTACTACTTTATAGCACATTACTCAGAGTCTAATAATTATTCAAACTACTAGTAGAAGTAGTAACACAAATGCCAGCGCATATCTCTCTTATTTTTTTCAGATTCCTACTCGATAAGGTATTTATATTAGAGTATAATTATATTCATATTTATGCACGGCAGAATACATTTATAAGAACAATGATTTCTAACATAAATTTTTTTCATTTAAAAAAAGACTCTAATTCAAGACTATATCACCATAATTTCTTTATTTGCTTCACATATTATAGAGACAAAATAAACTAAAAACTATTTTAACTAAAAATACATAAATATCTCTAATATTACTACCTAGCTACCTTAGCTTATTGATAGTATATATATATATATATATATATATATATATTAAAGAATTCTTTTAAAACCAAAAATAGAAAATGGACAAAATTTAGAATTCTTTTTCCTTTTTATTAACGACATGATTTTTGGTGACAACCTGGAAATTTTGAAGTACAGATCAAATAAACACTTACTTTCTTTCTTTCATTAATTTATTATATTCTATCAAATATTGCAATAATTAATCTCCTCTTTTTTTTTTTCATTTTTATTAGTAGAACAAGACAACAAGAAGAATGAAAATAATATATATGAGATGGTAAGCACCCTTACTTCCAACCTTTAGGTTGTGAGTTCGAGTCATCAAGAGAACACAGATATAAGAATATGAGAAGGAAGATGATAGATATAATGTTACCGTATATTTTTCGCCATTGTTCAAAGTAGGGAAAGAGTGAAGAAGTATAATCATGTGCTACACATTCAGCATAGACATTATTATTGTTGGGAGATGCAGCTTGAATCTTTTGCATTTCAGCAACATTTCCATATAAAAATGATGGTTTTGGACCATATATGCCTTGTTTCTTAAGTTTCCATCTAAGTCTCTCTGATGACTTTAACCATAGAGTATTATACAACATGTAAAATACCCCATTAATACCAAAAATAATTAGAATGAACACCAATGAAGAAAATCTCATAGGAAAAACAACAAGAAGAAGAATAAGAAGGGAGATTATTAGAAAAGGTGTAGTGTTCTTCATTTTTGGCTTTTGTTGAAGCTTTCTAATTTGGATACCAACAAGTGTGTTTTTGAGGGTCCTAATTAATCGGATTGCACTAATGTATTGTGGGAGACTTATGTGTGTGTATATATATATATATATATATATATGAAATGTGCTGTGAGATTTTGACAGCCTTTTTGTCACTTTATTTGGATTATTTTTCATTCTTACTATTCTATCTGTTTCAATTTATATATGATATTTTTGGCTTCTAGAGAGTAAAATTGTCTAATTTTGATTATAAATTTGGGATAGGTGTCTTTATATTTTCTTGAAACAAAATTTATATATTTAAAAATTACGTAAAAAGTAGTATAAGTTAGAATGATTGTCAATTTAAAAGATATATGAAAAAATTATAATCAAAGATAAATTTATTTAAAGCTCAAAATTTGAAAGGTATCACATAAATTGAGACGAAGAGAGTATTATACTAATATTATATTATATATGCCCGATCCAATCTAAATGTCTTTATTTGATTAACTACGAAGTCTAAGGAATAGAGAGAAAATTTTGAATTATATCATCTTTAATTAAAAAGGTATGATCGTCTTTTAGATCTTTTTAATTTTAAACTTACTATTGTAAAATCTAAGTATGAGATGAAACACTTTTTTTTAATAAATTAAAAAGAAAAGTAAGAAATTCAAATTGGACAGATGAATTGTATGCTTCATAATATATACTAATAATAATAATAATAATAATTATTATTATTATTATTATTATTATTATTATAGTGCAACAAATAGGGTTTGCATTTGGCACGACGTACGGGAGTGTCATATTTAGCGTCTTTTAGTGTGACTCCGCTTATTTAATAGTTAAACGATGATGCTTAAACATGATTGCACTTAATTGATGAGTTTAAGTACTCCCCGTATTAATTTATGTGATGTCGTTTGATTTGATACGAAGATTTAAAAAAAAACAAATGAATTTATGGTTTAATATAAGTCATAGAACCCAAGGGTCTGACCTAAAGGTTAATATAATGGTCGAGAGCCATGAGGTCTCAAGTTCAAATTCCAGCAGAAACAAAAAAAAATCACTAATAAATAATATATGTTTATGTGATTATAAATCATTTAATTAAATATAAATAAACATTTTAAAACTTAATTGTTACTATTAAATATGAAAATATATCTTTTTCTTGAGTCGATTAAAATAAAATAAAATATTCAAAATCTAGTATTTAATTGATTTGAATTTGCGCAAGATAAAATCACAAAAAGAATAAATTGCTATTTTACCAAAGATTTTCCATTATCAAAGTGAAAAGATCGAATCTCAACCATGAGATCAACTGACTTTGACACCTCATGTGACTAATGACACCAATTATACTAGAATGATTAAAGTAATAAATTAAAACCCCTGATAGAGAAATTAATAATTATCAATTATGCTGTTAAATATACAGTGGACATCTTTTGACCAGCACTTTTGCGTTACACGGAATGACAAACATTTAGTCTATATGAGGTATTTTGTTATTCGCACGATTTGTATAATTTCCTTAATTATATAAATTCAGAATTATTATAATTCGATTTCTGATGGTATAAATTTAAAATTTTGTATATGCTTATTCTAGATATTTGTATACGATTTATGAAAAATTCATAATAAATTATAATGTTTGTATATTAGACAGCGAAATATACAAACGAAGTTTTAAAAAATTCATAAATGTGTAAATATAGAATTTGTATATACTTGTCTTATTTGTATATTCGCAAGTGAAATATACAAACATGCAGAAATATACAAACCGCAGTCTCCATAGCAAACGAAACTATAACTATGGAGCGCAATTATCGAAATAATACCTTTAGAGCCCTATTATATCTATTATGATTGCTATTTATTAAGTTTTCTCTTAATAAATGTCTTAATCACTTGTGTTTGATATATATTATTTTTAATTCAGAACTAAAAAACGTATGAAATTAAAATGCATATCAATCAAATCCTCCAAAACTAAAGTTGATAGAAAAACTATTTTTATTTTATTTTTTGGTGGCATAGGATAAGAAAATTTTTAATGCCGACAGTTTGATCACATCATTGATCAGTTATTTTATTTTTGTTGTTCCTACTGTCTCGTTGAAACGGAAATTGAGACCGTTAGTCAATTGCCAAACAAAAGAATTCTCAACAAATAAAAGGGTTTCAATCTGTTTTTGGTCTTGAAACTCGAGTCTGTATAGCCATGTGAGATAAAATTATAATATAAAATTATATGATCAGATAAAGTTGAATTTTTGTTTAAACATATAATTTGAATTTTTAAATTATATTTTTGATTTTGAAATTTGAACCCATTTAGCGATGTGAGATGAAAGCATGATATGAAGTTAAAGTTTTGTTTGGACATATAATTTAGATTTTTAAGTTATCGTAAGTTGTGAAAACTATTAAAATTATCTCAATTCTTTATATAATCTTACCAAAAAAGCAAAAGGAACAAAAATATAATACACTAACACAAAGTTATTCTTAAAAAAATACAACATTTATTGATTGAATTTTAGTTCAATAAAGAAGTAAAATTGAAAATGAGTTGTAGTGTAATACTCTTTAATAAAATTGAGCATGGTCAATATCTTTAGTATAATATATTATCATGTTCGTATTTTGTGAATATTTCGTCACTCCTTTGATATTCTCGCAATGAATTACGTAACTATAAAAAGGAAGAATTTTTTTTAATATAAACTTGTGGGACAATTTCTATATTTAGAAAATGTAAAATCATGATATAAAATTCACAAATCAAAGTTTTTTAGAGAATTTATGATTTCATCTTATTATGTCCGAATGCAGCGGCAAGCCAGAAATGTTATTAAAGATGTCCAAAATAATGATGTGTGACTGTCAAAATAAAACATAAAAACATTGTGCTATTTGAGGTGTGTGAACCCAAAACTTCTTAGTTCAAATGAACACCAATTACCACTGCGCCAAAGACGTAACGTTTGTCAAGAATGTCCAACTTTAAATATATATCTTATAAATGCAGAATTTGACATATATATATATATATATATATATATATATATATATAACATACTTTTTTTTATCAAGGGTGTCCAACTGAATACCTGGAATAGCTATATATAGCTCTGCCCTTTATCACCAAATTTCAAAAATCACGAGATGTAATCACATGTCCAAACAACTGGCTTTAGTACTCAGCGCTAAATTAAGAGGGAATTTGAATGTAAATTTTGGTCCGTTGTTTGAGTATATATGATGTGTGTTTCCACTTAAGAAAAAGCAATTTATGTGTAAATTCGTATCGAAAGAGGAAAATAATAATGTCGACGCGTCTTTGTAGAGTGGAGAAATAAGTGCATGCATGAAGACACATAAGAAAAAGTGGAAATGTACAGTCAACTAAATTAAAGATGATGGAACCATTTTTATGTTTTGGGCCATTCCTATTTCCTACCCTTTTTTCTTCTTATTTTCTTTATTCTCTTATACAAAAAAAGTTGATAGAGACAATTGTCACACCCCTTTTCGCGCACGCCGGCGGATGGGTTTTTCCAATTTAAGTGACGGTATTGATTTAGGGATTATTTTATTTTGGTTTCAGAGTCGCCACTTCGAATTGAGTTGTGGTCTTCCAAGTCACCTTTTGTTTAATCCCTAATCAAAAGGAAATGACTCTTTATTTGGTCTGCGAACCAGAAATTCGGGTAAGGAATTCTGTTGACCGAGGGGAAGGTAGTAGGCATCCCTCGAGTCCTGTGGTTCTAGCACGATCGCTTTTATTGACTTCTACCTACTTTAAATCATTTGTGGATATATTATTTTCAGGCCATGACTTGTTTGCATTTTTATTGTTGAACTTTTATTTGGTCTCAAATCGGATGCATAACTGCATTCTCAACTCTTGACATATAAATAGCTTATGAGCATAATTGTTTTCTTCTCTCGAGTGCATCACCTAATTTTATCTATAAGTGATCTTATTTTAAATTAATGAAAGTTATTATATTTTTGGACAAGGTGCGTCACCGCATTCTTGAGTTATTTTCAATGTCTCAAAAAAGATGTGCAACCGCATTCTTAATTTTTTACAAATATTTTTAATGTGCATAAAACTCATCTAGTATTAAAAGTACTTACTCTTATTTTTCTGAATTCTAGACAACTAATCTTCTCATTTCATTATTATACTTATTGATGATACTTTTAATTAAATTAATCCACATGTTAAAATATATATTAGAATAATTTTATCAAGGTGTGTCACCACATCCTTGAATTTCTTTTAAGTGTTTCAAAAAAGATGTGTAACCACATTCTTAATTGAAATAAATATTTTTTTTTTACATGCCTAAAACCCATCTAATGTTATAAGAAAATATTAAATAAAATCAAATAAAATAAAACAAATCTAAACTTCTAGGATACAATATAAATTTTGGATTATCTTATATTCTTTTATTTTTATTCACCCTTAAAGTTAATGTTAAAATTAGGTCTACACATATTATATATTTATTTTTTTTTATCTTGAAGTTAATGGCGAAATTAGGCATACTCATATTGTACTTTTTTATTAATCCAACAAAACAATGACGAATTGCTAAAATAAATCTCATTCTTTATTTAATAAATAAAACAACAATAATTTTGTGAACCCAATAATTCCTACTTTATCATTATTAGCATCGAAATCAAGAAAAGAACAACATCATGACCCATTCATTTTAAGACATCACAACTAATGAACAAGGATAGATAAATAAAAATAACCACCAATAAAGTTACTTTCATTCATTAAAGAGATATAACACTTAACACATTCTTCATTTTAATCAAATTATGAATAAAATAAAAGTATAAGAAAACTTATCATAATAATTACATCAAATTCCATAAATAAATTAAAGAGATAAGGTAAAGTTGAACCTTAAATGAAGAAATAACAATCGCAAAATTTGGACCAAACCTCGATTAGAACGCTCACAAAGCTTTGGTGTGGATGTGTGTTGTGTTTATATAAAAGTAATGAAAAAAAAGGAACAAAGAGATGAAAAATGTTTGTGGGTATACCGATTGGTTTTTTCTTCTTTCTGACGTGTGTGTTTGCTTTTTTTTTTTGTTTTTTTGGTTGTGCCTCTGTACGTTTTGTGTATGTTTTTTTTTGTTTGTGGGAAGTCTGTTAATATATATAGGGTGTGTGGTACGTATAGGAGTATGTGGTACGTGTGTATGGATGAAGTGGTGTAGTATATGTGTTTTCTGGTTGAGGGAGTTGAGTGGAGTACATATTATGGGATAATGGGGGATAATGTAGGTAAGGGTGGGGTAATTGGTAGAGAAAGTGGGAGTGAGGGTAAGTTATTATTATTTAGTTATTTTTAATAATATAATATAATATAATATAATAATTAATATAATATAGATATTATTTAATTATATTTTAAACTAACAAAAATTGTATAGCTAATAATAAATTATAATTAAGAAATATTAGCTTATTTATTAAACTAAAATTAAAATAAACATATATTTTGTTATTTTTAAATCTTTTAAAATAAACTTACTAAAATAAGACAAAAAACAAAATATCTAACTTAGACATAAAAGAAATATTTAAGAAATAAAAATATTATAAAATTTTATGTTTGGTCAAAAATTACGTGTCTACAACAATTTCTGTTATATATCATATATCCAATCGCAGACATAACAAATGGTCGATATTTAAAGTTTATAAATTCAAAATTAGACTTATAATTTATATATATTTTTTAAAAATTTTAAAATATGAAATAAAACTACTTAAGAGTTAATTACATCATATCCCTATTCTTTTTCAAATTATAAAAATCTCTTTAACTTGGTGGAATCTGGGTACATCCCTAAATGTCCTGATACATCGTGTCCCGTTTCAGATACATCTGTCAATATCTCGATACATTGCGTCTCGACTTCTGATATATCACTCAACGTCCTGATACATAGCGTCTGTCCAGATACATCGTGTAAAGTGATGTATCCAATTGATACATGAGTAAAGTGATGCATCCGATTGATACATGCGTAAAGTGATGTATCCAATCGATACATCAAGTAAAGTGCTATATCTGAGTTATGTAGTCGATCGACACATTGCGTAAAGTGATGAATTCGAGAATAGGAGACAGTAGAAATTTTTGTCATTTTTTTAAATGATAAGAAATTTTAGAGAATATGATAAGATAAGTTGTGTATTTAGGTAATTTTTTGTTATGAATAACAATAAAAGAAAGAAGTGAGGGGAAGAATTATAGACATTCTAATATATTGCTACCATTTAGGTAAGGGAATCTCTTAGTTATAGAGCAAGAAAATTTTGCTCCTCAATTAAAAAAAAAATGTCAATTTTTAGGGAAATAATTCAAGCTATAATACAATATTTTTCTTCTAGAAAATCCTTCTGCTAGATCTAACCATAAAAGTATGAATATTGATAAATATATTATTTTATAGGGATGATTTCAAGGATCTTCTTTGAGATTTTGCTCTATAATATTCACTTTTTCTGTGGCTTACGATATTACACTCACCTTCCAATTCTTCGAGGTTTTGCTCTATAATATTCACTTTTTTGCGATTTACGATATTACACTCATCTTCTCTGTGATTTACGATATTACACTTACCTCCCCTATTTTGATTCTTTTATAATCATTCTTTAAATCTATTTAAAATAAATATTATAAACTAATTATGATTTGATAAAAAAATTCCCCCTTTATATTTATTTCTTCATATTAATTCGTATTATTAAAAAATAATTTATTTAATAAATATTTTAAAAATAAACGTGTATCTTTGTTTGGTCAAAAAGAACACGTGTATATATATAACTCTCAACATTTGGCCGCAAGATTTATGTCAAGGAAATAGTAAGGTTGCACGGAGTGCCCCTTTCTGTCATCTCAGACTGTGACATTCAGTTTACTTCTAAATTTTGGGGTAAGTTGCATAAGACGTTAGACAATCAGTCAGAGTAGACAATTCAAGTATTGAAAGACATGTTGAAAGCGTGTGTGATTGACTATTGGGACCATTGGGATCATCTCTTACAATAACACTTCTCACTCCAACATGATATGACACCATTTGAGACACTCTATGGGAGGGGATGCAGATTGCCCATGGGGTGCTTTGAGGCTTGATGTAAAACCCTTGGATGTTTATTTGGTTAAGGAAGCCCCAAAAATGGTAAGGAATATTCAAGCTAAGTTATTGACAGCCCATAGTAGGTAGAAGGAGTATGTGGATCGCAATCTAAGAGATATAACCTTTCATGTTGGGGAACAAGTGTTGTTCAAGGTGTCACCAATGAATGAAGTGATGAAGTTTGGTAAGAAGAGTAAGTTTAGCCCTCGCTATATTGATCTGTTTAAGATTCTTGATAGTGTGGGGCCAGTGGCTCACATGTTAGAACTATCACCCAACCTGTCATGGGTCCAGCTAATTTTTCATGTGTCTATGTTAAAGAGGCACCATAAAGATGTGGATTATATAATCAAGTAGGACTCAATAGTATTAAACAAGGAATGCAATATAAAGAGAAATTGGTGGCGATTCTTGATCGGGACGTTTAAAAGTTGAGGAAAAAGGAGATCAAATCGGTAAAGGTTTAGTGGAAATATCGCCCGATTGAAGAGGCTACGTGGGGAACCAAGAGAGACATGCGAGATAAGTACCCTCACTTGTTCGAGGATTTGCATACTACCCTCTTCTCTAACTTAGCCCATTTTTTCTGGTTTGATCACTCGGGGACAAGCATGGGTAAATTGGTATGTATTGTAATGACTTGTTCCAATTGTTATGAGTAGGTCAAGTTGGGGCACAAAATTGTACGGATGGTAGCTTGAAAATTCTAGATTAGACTAGTCTTAAACGGAATCTAAGCAAAGTGAGGTTTATGGCCATGTAGAAAAGGTGGGGCGATTCGTATTTTCTAGTAGTCAAGATATTAAAGAATTTGTAGTGCTTTACCGAATGAAATTTGGGTGCGTAAGAACTTCCAGAATCAAACTTGGTGTGAAAGGGATAGTGTCACGACCCGAGAGCACCCCCTAGTCTTAACTGGCGTACTCGACCTCTCGGAGGTCTAATACAAGCCTCTTAGCATTCATTCATCGCATAGACACTAAAAACCATAAGGAATTTAAAACTTTCTTTACCATCGAAAGAACACATTTTAATAAAATAGCAAGCGGAAGACTTCTAGACTTTATACATGATGTCTCAAAACCATCTAATACCTTTAGAGTACAATATTGGGACTACGCTCATACAAAACTTAAACAAAACTACAAGACATAAAGGAACATATTGGGTGTTGTCCTCGAATCTACGAGGACTCACTAAGTCTTCATCTTCAAGCACCTTAGGAACTTATCCATCAACCATAGAACACCAGCATCTCCAATCCCTACACTTTAGTAAGAAGAGGGGAAGAAAGGGGTTAGCATAATTAAGTACTAAGTATGGAAACCATGCAAAAACATGTTAAAAGGGGACATTTATTGGAGAAACATGATTTATGCCATTTGGTAAAACTTCATGAAAATACAAGTATAAGAGTCACAATACTCAATCATAACCAACATACAAGTCATTAACCACTTTAGCACATACTCCACACATAACCCATTCATTCACCTTAAACCATCCACCTCAAGTAACCCTTGGACAACACCATGTGCAATGTATGAATAGCGTCCCATACCACCATCCATACTAAAGCATCATCATAAGGCCACCTAACGCGAACTTACCACTTATCATGCTTCATATCACAAGCCATCATGCATAACTAGTACTAATATACAACACATAAACATATTAGTCAAATAAGCCATTTCATGATCTTAAGACCTCCATCTAAAGTTACCCTAAGACACACTTAAGGGAGACATGAAGTGGCCGCCCATACAACCTCTTCAGGCGCACCTAAGTGTTCCTCAAGGCCACAATAGACAAGAACCTTTACATTTCAGTACAACATGTTAAATAGTTCATTTCCTTAATATAAGAGAGATATGCAACATATTAAAAAGGGTGACGAGTCAACATTTTTCTTTAGAGTCATTTAGGACACATTCATGCATTTAGAGGACTTTCATACAATAGCCATTAAGGCTTAGGGAACTCACTTTAGTATCTTCAAGGCATACTCGTGTCATGTGTAGATAGCATCCCATACTACTACCTACACATTGTAGAACCTATCCAATGACTAGAGTGCACATCCCACATGATGGGAATAGGCATTAACCGACATAGACCATACTAGCTAGGCATGGAATCCGGTGTCATAAAACCCTACACCGTGGAAGGTGTTCTACTTTCCAAGGGTAGAACTAGGACACATCCCATGTAGGCACATGGTTTAGGGG
>JAJOOF010006851.1:0-15235 GCA_029582545.1 Solanum lignicaule | reverse complement strand
TTCAAATTTTTATTTTTTCACCCCTACCCTCGACCCCCCCCCCCCGCCAGCCCAACCCCCAAAAAAATTTAAGTTTGTTTTTTAAAAAAAAAATCAATTTCAAAATTATTTTCTACTCTAGTAAAAACAAAAGATATTTCTCAAAAACATTTCTCATTCATAAATCAAACACGAAAAATGTTTTCCAGAAAATATTTTCTACTCACCAACCAAACATGAGAAAATAAGTCAAAAATCTACTTGTTTTCTAGGAAAATATTTTCTTGGAAAACATTTTCCATGAAAAACATTTTCTTGGAAAACATTTTCCTTCATACCAAACACACCCTTAGTCTACGTTAAGCCAACATAGTAAACCTTAAATCATTATAAATCAGATAATAAATGAAAGTACACTAAAAAGACATAATATTTTAATATGATTCGGTCTATTGATCTACATGAAAAAATTATCGAGAGAATAATTGTAATAACCCGTCAGGTCATATACTCCTTTCTGCAGTCTTTTTGGCGTTTAGAGCATTCCTATAGCGACCCCAAGTTTATGACTTGTCGGGTCTGAAAGTTCGGTCACCGGGTCGTTCATTTGATTTTTATGCATGTTTTCTTATTTTGGAGCTTATGAAAACTTAAACGATCGACTTGGTCAAAACTTTAGGTAGGCGGCCTCATAATGCAATTCTGGCAGTTCCAAGCTCCGAAACGTCAAGTTTGGTTTAGCTAGAATGACCTTCAGTGCAAATTTTGAGACTTTTGGGCTCATTTTGAGCAACCTTGTGGCTTGTGACTTAAAAGTGAGTTTGGGTGTGGGACTACTTTTTGTTGAGACGACCTCAATAGGAAGTTTCGACATCTCCATTGAGTCTGGAATGTCGAATTTGGTGAGGTAGAATATCTCATTTGCGTGCACAATGTTTTGAACAAATCTCGAGCACTATATCGAAGATTTTCAACTTTGGGGAACCAACTGATGTGCATGAGTTACTGCAACCCCCATTTAATCTCTGTGTTTGCCTGCTTCAGGCCGCGTTCGCGAAGACCAGTGGTCTTGGTCTTCATTCGCGATAGGTGTGCCGTGTTCGCACATGCTTGATGGGGTTGGCCATCGTGTTTGTGAGCCTGTACTGCGATTGCGTAGGCCAATGAGATGATCATTCACGATCGCGGGATAGGATCCGTGTTCACGATGCTTTGGGGTCCTGACCTTCTGCGATTGCGAACTAGGTCCCGTATTTGCTAAGGTCATTTAAATAGTCTTTTATATTAAGACCAAAGATGCGATTCAACTCTCTATTCCATATTCAAATCAGGATATCTTGAGCTACGAGACTCTATTTTAGGTGACATCAGTTGTGTATCGTCGGGTTGTAGTGGGACTACATATTGGGATCACTGGGAGAGTGTGGGGAATGTATTTTCGAGGTAAATTCCTATCCCGAAGGACTGTCTGAGCTTCAATAATGGTGATTTTTGTACCATTTTCTTGTATGAACTAATTTTTTCTATTTGCGAGCTTGAATTGTGCCCAATTTTGGGGCACAAGTTCAATAAGCTCATTTAGACACGTTGACAGAGTCAATTTTGATATTTTCAGAATGGGTCTCACAATTCCATTTTAACTCGATTTTGGGCCCATCTCCAATTGTTGCGATTTTAGTGCCTTAGCGTCCATATTGATGTTGTGATCATGTTTTTGATAGTGTGGAGGTGATTGGAGGCCGTTCAAAAGTACTATGCTCCTTAATTGTGAATTTGGAGTGTGCGGTCTGCATTAAGGTAGGCTACCACTTATCGAACTTTAGATTGAGCTTGTGAATGTGAATTTGTGTTGATTGATAGGAATTGGGGTGGATTTGTAGTTGAATCATGTTTAGTTTCTAGAATTCATGCCTCAACCTTAATTTTGGGTTTTTCAGGGAATTTAATATGCCTACGTTTAATTGTGTGATCTTGACATGCCTTGTGGTTTTCGTAATGTTGTTGATATGATTGAAGGCTTGTTATTGACCTTAGCGTAGGTGTAGGATAGATATTGGCTTAGACTTTCCTTTTGGAACCAATAGGCCTTAGAAATTCTCCAACGTCGTTGTAGATGACTTAGCTCTCTGTAGACCAGATGTAGTACATGAGGGTTTGATAGTGTGAATCTTAGCTAGGTGCTAACTCATATCTCATGACCTTTTGTCCATAATGTCTTTATACTATGGCCCAGAGATACTCGATAATGATTTTGGGCATTGTTCTGCGTCTCAGAGTTGGATGTGGTTCGGGATTAGAGTGATTCATTGACAACTTTGGGGTAGACATCGATCCACGGTGGCCTTCTGATGGTGACTCTTGTTACGAGATATTTCCCTGACTAAAATTATAGTCGTAGATCAAGGTCGGGGTATACCATTTTTATAGCTACAGATTCAAGGTCTGGGCATATTATCTTCAACCACAGTCCGAGTTCCGGCACATTACCTCCAGCTGAGTGAGACTTGGCAACATGATTCTATTGGGTTCTTCGGGTGTTCAAGTCGTGGTTCGAGGTCTGGGTTATGCACCCATCTGTTTTGGATTCACTAGTTCATGTTCATTATAGTAGTTACTCTTTTGTGTACCTGCTGGGTTTATGGGGGTCCGTTCGGGTTAATTACTTTAACTTGCACATGAGTGTACCTTCCGGGCTTATGGGGTTCAATTAAGTTATAGTTAGTTGCTTACTTTCCATTTTTTCATCCTTAGACTCGTGTGCATTTCGATTAGACCATCGTTATTGTTCCACTCATTTGACCTCTTGTTGGTGCTAATTCTCACTTTTCATTATTTTCTTTACTTTTCAAGCTTAGTCGGCCTATGATGTCTATTGAGTATCTATTGTTTTGGCACTTATACTACACTCTGCATTTGTTTGTGTGATGCAGGTCCAAACACCAGTCGCTATTGTTGATATCGAGCCTGTTGTAGGGATATTCAGAGGCGATTGTGAGCTTATGGCGTCTTGGATCAACTTGTCGCTTTCTGTTTTAGATTTTGACTAGTCCTTTGCTTTTGAGACAATTCTGTATATTTTTGTCCAATTTTGGGATTTTTACTCATTGTAGCAGCTTTGTACATGTGACTACCAGATTTTGAGTTTGGATCTCATATTTTGAATGTAAGATTTTGAGTTTGGATCTCATATTTTGAATGTATATATATTTTATTTATAAGTACTTAACTGGAAAATATTCAAGTGGTAAAATTATCAACTAATTAGGATGAAGTTGGAAACAAGATTAAGGAGGCCAAGAGTTATGCTTTTCCCAAGTATTGGAATACTTCTCGTTACATTATCAATAATCTTGCTAATGTATTCTGTACACAGGGATGTCAACAGATGCGGGGGTGGGTTTAAGGCTATGCGGGGCGGGGTGGGTTTAAGATTGTGCGGGGCGGGTTGAAGTGAATTTTTTCAAAACTAATGCGGGACGGGCGGGTATATGTGATTTTATGTGGGTTCAAACTTATTTTCAACTTTTTACATGTTATAAGAGGGATTAAACATTATTTGTTTTGATAATTTCTTTAAATCTACTAAAATATTCAAGATAGTTAATGAAATGGTTCAATAAAGAATAATACAATTTCTTACATGTTTTTCAATTGACCTCTAAAAAATAAATTGTTAAGTCACTATCCGATTAATTAATCTAACTGAATGAAAAAATGAATTTATTTTTATGAATTATGTTTTTAGTATCAAACTTAACTAGAAAAAGAAAATATTAAAAAAATTATGCGGAGCGGGGTGGGACGGGTTGAAAATGAAAAAAATTGTTATATGGGGAGGGGCGGGATGGATTAAAAATTTAGCGGGGTTAAGCTCAACCCGCACCGCCGCATTGCCATCCCTATCTCTACATAAAGTAAGCACTCAAATTATCATAAGCATATCTTGATCAATCATGATAATTTGCATTCTCTCAAATAGTGGCGTACACACGATTTTTTGTAAGGGATGTCACATTTTAAAATGAAAAACAATAAATAAAATAATGTGACGTCATATTTGTTTTTGAAAAAATGAACAAAATATGAATAAAATACAATTCGCGCTCACTACTATAGCTTTTCTAAAAAGAAATATTTTTAAAAAATTATTGAGTTTTTTTTCTATTGAAATGTATTCAAAATAAATTTTTAAAATTAATAGTATTAAATGTTTCGTAAATTGTTCTTAATTAATTCTATTGGTGAGAAAGAAGGTGAAATGAAAAAAATATAAAAAATAAACCTATAAGAAGGGTGAATGAAGAAATTTAAATGTATAAAAAAACAATGACAATCTCTAGAATCGAACACGCAACCTATGCCTTAGAATTGATACACCTAACCAGCTAAGCTAAGTGTACATTTGTGTTAAGGAGTGTCACTGTATATATATTATTTACTTTTTATCCTTTTGCCTTTAATTATATATGCATTTTTAGTAAATTTTTTCGACGAACCAGTATCACGTGACACCCCTTGAATCTATGTAGATCCGCCCCTGCTCTCAAACTACTCCAGCTAACAATTTCTCACTATCCACTATGACCACGTCAAAGTTTCATTATCTCTAAACCTGTTTTAAAACTCGCAGTTTTGATCTCTCATATATCCAATAATAACCTAAATATGCATTATTTCTCAAGCAATACATGATAATTGGCGCAATCAATCGATGACCATTCAATCAATTGGAAAAAAATACGTAGTTAAACAAGTAGAGAAATTCAAAAACTAAATTATATTAAAATGTAACAAGAATTCATCCGACAAAAGATTGCATTAAAATCCTAAATAGGAAATCTAGCTACTCATATTATTGTTTTAAGAACATAACATATAGTTTCATGATGAGCAAGTAAAAAAGGGGAAGAAAGTGAACCCTATGCCGAATGCCTAGTGCTTCTCCTCTCGACGTGTTTTTGCCTCTAAAATAATGTGTTCACCTCTAAGAATACATTTTGTAGGGGTTTAATATGACCTAGGGACGCAAGGACAATATTTCTTGCCTCACCTATCACGGGCTATCAGTATTCCGAGGCGATAATTACAGACGAGTTCTGTCATTCTTTTCCTTCAAAAGAAGCCAAAACCACCTCTTTTTGACCGAGTTCATCTAACACATATCCTACACACATAAAACTCTTAATAAGCTCAAAACGACCTCTTTTTGACCGAGTTCATCTAACACATTTCCTATACAGAAAAAACTCATAATAAACTTAAAACACCTAAGACAAACAATGTAACAACACAATTATGCATAAGATATGAGGCAATAAAGTAATATAAATATATACTTTTAGCCGAATATCAACTAGATCACATTAGTCTTGAAAGTGCTAGCTACAATTAGGTTAATTGTAGATGTGAAAGGTACTAAGTTTAGAGTCCCTTTAGTTATTAGTTTGTTACCAAAAATTACTTGAGTTAGTGAAGTCGTTTTTGAGGTAAATCTTCCGATGGTATATCGTGATTTTTCTTTTTCTCTTGAGTAAGAAGTTTTCCACGGTAAAATTTTCTGTGTTTTTATATTTCGTAATTTACATTTTGTTTGGTGTAGGAAGAACTCGGTTCTTCAACACAGTAGGTATAGCTAAAAAAAAATACTCCCTCTCTCCTAATTTATGTGTCACTTTTCATTTTTCGAGAGTCAGACAATTTATGTTTGATTGGAAATTTGCGCATAGAATCTTCAATTTTTTTTGAAATGAAATTTATATATTTGTAAACTACGTAAAAAGTACTATAATTCACAATAATTGATAATTCAAAATGTTGAAAAGATCTATGAAAAACTTACGATAAAAAATGGACTTGTTTGAATCTCAAAATTCGAAAAGTGCCGGCGTGGGACGGAGGGAGTACTATTCCAGTATCTCAAGATCAAGTTATATAAAAGAGGGAAATGTAACTATAATACAACCATATAAGGTAATCTGGAAAACTCCGCCCCATGTGGAATTTAAAAAATGAAAAAGATGTGAAAGTATTTTGTCCATTTGTTATTCAAAAGTTGGCCTAGTACTTCATTGATAAGTAATGTCGTTACTTCCAATATTAATTAAAAACACTTAGCTTTTTAGTGGTATAAATAAAAGCTAGGAAGTAGACAATATATATCGATAATTAAGAAGAGAGTTTTGAGTATATATTAATTAATTAATTAGCAATGGCTACTCTGATTTGCCCTGAAGAGCATTCTCCTGTTACTGATGCAGAGGCTATTAGGAAGGCCTGTAAAGGTTATTTACTTGTTCTTTTCTATAGTAATTACCTCATCATGATTTTGCTATTATTAGTCCTGAGATTAAATTACAGTGTCACATAATTTGTTGTTTGATTGGCAAGTGCATGATAACTTATCCCGGGATTAATAATTAGTATCAGGATAAGTTATCGCTCTCCTTGGGTGTGATCTAGTAATCCCCGGATAATTTTTTTTGGGATAAAATAGATAAATGACAAAGATATTTCTTTAAACCATTTTTATACCTCACTTTTCACATTCGTAAAGGTTATTTTTGTAAACAAATAACTTGTTCTTAAAATTTATGCAATGCATATTATTTTGAATACAACAAACCAAACACTAAGTAAGAAATAATCTCAACATAACTAATCTCATCATAACATTTATTCAAACCAAACGACTCCTAATGTACTAATTGGATTCAGGATGGGGAACGGATGAAAAGGCGTTAATATCGATACTCGGGCATAGAAATGCAAGTCAGAGGAAGATAATAAGGAAAACATATGAGGAGATGTATAATGAAGATCTTGTGAAGCGCCTTGAATCTGAGTTATCTGGACACTTTGAGAGAGCAGTGTACAGATGGATGCTTGATCCACAAGAGAGGGATGCAGTTATATTGCACGTTGCGATAAAAGAAAAACCTATCCTAGATTACACATCCATCATTGAGTTGTCATGTATATATTCTCCTCAAGACTTTTTGGCTGTTAAGTGTGCCTATCAAGCTCGCTACAAACGCTCCCTCGAGGAAGACTTAGCTCAGCATTGCACCGGTGATCTTCGCAAGGCATGTAACTAATTTTTCATTTTTTTGTTGTATTCTATTGTTTGGTTCATGTGATGTATAATTCTGTTTGTTTTTTCAGCTTTTGGTTTCTGTAGTTGGCATATATAGATATGCAGGTGATGAAATAGATGCAAAGCTAGCCAAATCTGAGGCGGACGTTATTTACAATGCGATAAAAAGCAAGGAGTTTAATCATGAAGAAATTGTTAGAATTATTACCACAAGGAGCAAGACTCAACTCAGAGCAACCCTAAACCGTTACAAGGATGATTATACCTCTTCCCTCACCAAGGTATAGTGTAAAGAATATTTAATGTTGTGTAAAAATTTTGCTACATTTTATAAGGTCTTAACTCAGTTTTCCTTTTTAGCACTTGAGGGAGGATGGCGAAAAGACAGCTAATGCTTTCTTAGGAGCATTGAGAACGACAATCCGTTGCATTACTTATGACCCTCAGGCATACTATGAAAAGGTAACTAACAATCGTAGCTATAATATCACATACTTATTTACTTTTTAAACGAATGGTGATGTGGTGCAGGTAATTCGGCGTGCCCTAATGAAGTCAGGGACAGATGAGGAGTCTGTGACAAGGGTAATAGTGAGTAGGGCAGAGAAGGATTTGGAAGTGATCAAAGAGCTTTACTACAAGAGGAACAGTGTGAGTCTTGATCATGCTATCTCGAAGCACACTTCTGGGGATTACATGGATTTCCTTCTCACTCTCTTAGGAAACAAAAAGTAAATCAATCGATATAGCCAACAGCTGAGGTGTGTGTGAGAGTGTCTCTTGAATAAAAAAATATCGTCTATCGTTGAGGTGTGTCTCGGATATTGTGTGAATTCATATCTTGTCGTCCTACTCGTTGTTGCTGTTTTCCCATTTATTTGTGTGTGATCTAATTCTCAATAAACATTCATGTTACTTAATTATGTCATTTGCAATTTTAATTGGAAATTATCTAAGTTATCGCCAGAAGTTATTCACACATTAAACCTGACTTTATGTATGATATTTCAAATCGTATTCTTGTTAAAGGTGTAACACACCCCATATCCCCAAACTAGTGTAAGATTAATTCGACGTCAACAAATTTATCCAAATTTTGGAGGATAAGTTCAGATAAGGTTGTAATTGAGCAAAAATGTTAGGGATCCAGTATACTCTGACAAATGTAGTGTTAAACTAAGCTTGAAGCTAAGGTTGGAGAGCCTTGGTACAATAGCCAAATTGAAAGTTACATTTTGGACGATTGTTTCAAGTGATCTTGCATAAAATCAAACTTTAAAAGGGTATATGCATCCTAGGATATGAGTATTTAAGGGTTAAACTATACCTATTAAATTAAACGTCTAACGTATCTAATTTCCAATGAAATAAATCACTTGTCAATCCGACTCTAGCACAAAATTATACATATTTTACAACGTACTGTCTAGTCTCCAAGAACATACGATTGGGTTGTAAGACATGTCACATGCATGACAATTAACATACGGCGTTATAAGTAGATGCGGATGGTATGTCCACCATATGTTGAAGCCCCCTACGTAGGGAGATTCTGGAAATTCCATCCACCACATACGGTCCAACATGCAGTCCTCGCATGTGGTACCGCAAGTTGAAGGCGCGTTGGCTGCAGCCTATATAAGTTGCAAAAATGATTTTTATTTCATTTTCCACCTCCTCCGTCTGAATCAGGTCTGTTTGGTACAAAGAAATATGTGTTCCAGAAAATGTTTTTCAATTTTCTCATGTTTGGTTGACTTAAATGTTCTGGAAACTATTTTCCAAATTAATTTATTTTCCTCAAATTTAAAGAAAAACGACTTTCCTTAAAAAATTAAAAAAAGTAAGGAAAACATTTTCCAAAATCATTTTGAACCTTACCCCTAACTTTTCATCATAACTTAAGTCTTGGGTATCGATTCTCGATACTAATCTTGGATCTGAATCCTGATTCTCGATTCGAAACCCGACTCTTGACCTCAAATCGAGACTCAACTTCTGAGTTTCAGATTGAGTCGAGCTCAGGGATCATGTCAGGTGTTTGATTTGGGTCTCGAATCAATCATTGGGATCAGATGTTAGGGTCAGATGTCGAAGTCAGACCTCGTTTCGAAAGTTGGGTCATGAGTCGGATGTTAGGGTTAGGTCCCAATTTGAAATCGAGTCTTAGCTTTGGTATTTGATCTTGATTTAGGTGTCAGTGGCGAATCAGGGTACCAAAATTTGATGTCGAGTGTCGATGTCGAGGTTGGATCAAGATTCGACAGTACGGTCTCTAATGGGAAGTCGGGGTTGGAAGTTGGATCTCGAGTCGAGGTCTTGCGTGGGCATCGAGTCTTAGGTTGGGGCCGGGTCTTGGGTCAGGGCCGAGTCTTGAGTCGGAGTCGGGTCTCGAGTCGGGGCCATATTTTGAGTCTGGGTCAGGTCTCGAGTTGAGGCCGGGGTCTCGAGTCAAGGTCGAGGTCGGGTTAGGGTCAGGTCTTATATTACGTGTCACGGTTGGAGTCTTGGATCTCGGGTCAGGGTCGAGTCGGGTCTAAGGTCGAGGTCTCGGGTCAAGACCAGAAAGGGTGTTAAGGTCGAATCTTAGGTCAGGGTGGGATCTTGGTTTAAGTGGATGGATCAAGGTGGGGTCTCGAGTCAGGGTCTCAGGGCAGGGTCGGTGTCAGGGGGAGGTGCGAGGGTTGAGGTAAGCTCTCCGGTCGGGTCTCAGTTCAAATCTAGGGTCGGGGTCTCAGATTGAGGTCGGTGTCTAGGTCTTAGGTCAAGGTTAGGTCTCACGTTGGGGTTCAGGGTCAGGTTTCGGGTTAGGTGTTAGTGTCATGGCCGAGTCTCGAGTCGGGGTTGGGTCTTGGGTCTCTATCGGGTTCTCGGATCGAGGTTGGGGTTAGGTCTTGGGTCTTAGGTCGGGTTTAGATTTCGATTCCAAAATTGGATCTTGAGTCAAATGTTAGAGTTGGGAGTCAGAGTCGGGTCTTGGGTCGAGGTCGAGTCTCAAGGTCTAATCTCGGGATCATATTCCAATTAAAATGTCGGGTCGGGAGTTAAGAGTCGTGGTTATGTCCTCAGTTAGGTGTTGGGGTCATGTCCCATTTCGAATGTCGGGTCCCGTGTAGGTAGTAAGAGTCAGGTCCCGGATCAGGTGTCGGGGTCGAGTGTCAGGGTTATGTCATGGGTTAGGTATTGGGGTCGTGTCCCGATTCGAGTCATGGTTAGGGTCGGGTCCCATGTAGGGAGTAGGAGTCAGGTCCCGGATCAAGTGTCGGGGTCAAGTGTCAGGGTTATATCATGGGTTAGGTGTTGGGGTTGTGTCCCAATTCAAGTCATGGTTAGGGTCGGGTCCCAATCGAATGTCGGGTCCCGTGTAGGGAGTAGGAGTCAGGTCCCAGATCAGGTGTCGTGGTCGAGTGTCAGATTCATTATTGGGGTTGATTTCTAGGTCAAACTCTATATTCCTAAAAAAATATTTTCTATTCTCTAGCAAAAAATAAAAGATATTTTCTAAAAAGATTTCTTTCATTCACTAATCATACTCTTGAAAACAATTTTCCACTAACCAACCAAACCTGAGAAAATAAGTTAGAAATCAACTTATTTTCCAGGAAAACATTTTCAATATTTTCAATGGAAAACATTTTCCTTTCATATCAAACACACTCGAGCTTCAGAGCATAGAACGGTATTTCTTCATCTCCATATCCAAGGTAAGCTAATAATAAGGTTAAGCATGGTTATTTCCTCTGTTAATCACATGATGCTAACCTCTAGGGGTGTACATGACCGGGTTGGTTCGGGTTTTTCAAATATAAAACCAAACTATTTGTGTTGGATTTTTAAATTTATAAATCAAACCAAACTAATAAAACTCAGGTTTTTCAACTTCGGGTTTTTTAGATTTTTTTGGGTTTTTTGTTTTTTTGAATTGTTTCGGGTTTTTCTGGTAAAGTATTCATACAAACATATAATTTACTTGTACTTCAAATATTTCTTTAGTCCTACCAAAATACAAATATCTAAGGTATTTCTTTAAAAAATAACACAAAATATGATATGATTAATGACACTAAAATATCCAATAAAAATAATAATAACGAAATCGCGTAAAACAAATATTGCAAATTAACAAGTCATAATGAAAATGATCATAATTTGAAAAGTACTAAATCATGCTAAAATAAGTTCAATAAGTATTAGTTACATGACTAAATATTAAAGGAAATTAAAATTAGATTATGTATTTTAATTGTCTAAACCAATATAAAACTAAAGAACAAACATTCAATATTATTGTCATTCTTAGTGTTGAATTGATTTTCTTTTTGCATTAGTATTAATTTGATTTTGATTTAAGCTTTATTATAATTACCAACATTTGTGGACTATAATCTTTATTGGACCATTCAAAATTCTAAGTTTCAAACTTGAAATAATATATTAAAAGATAAAAACTATGAAAAAGTATAAGAAATATTTAAAAATTATGTTAAAGTAAATATTTTTATGTACAAAATAAAATATTAAAATTATATATATAATGTCGAGTTGGTTTGGTCTCGGGTTGGTTTTTTTAGTTAAAACCAAATCAACCCAAATATAGTCGGGTGTTTTTATTCAATACCAAACCAAGTCAAACCAAACCACTAGTTGAAATTTTTTTCCAGTTTGACTCGATTTGCGGTTTGGTTTGGTTTTTGGTTTTCGCACTACTAAAAAACTGTCAACAAATGACGGCCAAAAGCGACGGATTGCGTTGCTTTTTTAATCAAAATCGACGCAGTCACCTCTGTCGCTTTTTAGCTCGATGCTTTTCAAAAAGCGACGGACTGCGTCACTAAAAAGCGACATACTGCGTCGCTTTTTGACTATTTTTTTAACAAAAGCAACGGAGTCTGTCGCTTTATTTTAATTTTATTTTTTTTTCATTTCTAAAAGACAACACAGTCTGTCGCTTTTCTGGAATTTTTTTGAAAATCCCTGAAAAGCGACGGACAATTTAAAACCCCAGAAAAGCGACGGACAAAACCACGTTGTCCGTCGCTCTTCCTGCAATATTTTTGACAGTTTCTGCTGCCCTCTTGCAAATGCAATTCAATTCAATTCTACACTATTCAGCCCAATCAAACACACACAATTATAAATAATCTAAACAAAACATAATACAACAAACTTAAAATAACATTCAAAAGAATTAAAGACTTATAAAGTCTTTCAAAATTCGTTTCAAAATTTCAAAAAGTTCATAAATGTCCAGAGATCTAAACTAGGGAGTGGGTTCTACGTAATCATCCTCATCACTCTCGTCGTCGGTGTCATCGGGAGATGAAGTAGTAGGTCGACGAGCGAGGTTCATCACTTGTTCTTTGATTTGCTGAACGGTCTCACTCATGCTTTCTTGTTCAACTACTCTTCTCCGCTCCGACTCTGCCAATGCCACTGTAAGTTTAGCTATTTAAGCCGACATAGCAGCAATTTGAACACCGTCAAGTGCCTCGGCTTGACGTGACGATCCACTTCCTTCTAAGCCTGATTGGAGTCGTCTTATATCGTTTCAAGAGCCTAGACCATAGACTCTACCTTTGTGTGTCCCTCCTACCACTTTTTCTTTCCAAATCTGGCTGGAAAGTTCAGGTATCAATTGGACCGAACTATCTAGACTCTCAGCGACGTACTGATGAAACTCATTCTACATATTAAATATAAAAATTGACATCAATATATATACATATCATAAATATATTCACTATTAATATATATTATTCATATTAAATAACTTACAAAAGTTCGTTCGGTCCTTTCCTCCACCCACACATCCCGATCCGACTCATTTTCTTTCTTCCTGACATGAGTTTTCTTGAAAACCTCCAGTTCAATGGGAGTGCGTCCCAATTCTTTTTCCTATAAATAAAAAATTGAAATTTATAACGATATAGATGAATCAACTAATTATTTATTTATAAGTTTGAATTAGAACTTACCATCTCTCGTGCAATTGTTCCAACGGTCTTTGCACCTACGGTGTGCAACGAGCCACCCTTAAGACTGCCTCTAGCATTTTTGGCTTGTTCTGATATTGCCTTAAACTTTTCTGTGTTCCAATACTGACCCAATTCATCAAAAATATGAGGCAACATCCAACCGGGACGTTCACCACGATCCCGAACGTTCTTTAGCCAGCTAGACAGTCTCACGGATGCCTTCCTCTCAAATGTGGTCCAAATGACCAAATTGTACCTCGACTCCCAAGTACACATAGTCTGAAAAAAAATTGAATAACGTTAATTAGATCGATAGTAAAAAAAAGTAAAGTATACAAAACTTAACTAAAAAATATATACCTTAAAGTTATTAAACATCGCCTGAGCCTGTGTATAGAGTCTTCTAACACAGTCTTTTAAAGCCCGGGCAGCATTCTTTGCAGGATGCCACCTGCAAAACACATAATAAATATGTTAGTTCATGAATAATATATTAAAGTATAAGAAATAAACTAACAAATAAATAACAAAATAAACTTACGATGATCCATCCGGCTCAATCATGACTCTACCAAGTCTGTCCTTCTGGCCAGGAGCTAGAGCAAGCATCGTATCATCTGGTGTAGCACTAGGTGTAGCTGTAGACGAGGGCGATACATCAGGATGTACAAAACGCTGAGTCAATGGAGGTGTACCGGCCATAGCATCTGACTGCTCGCTACTAGAATCTCCAATCCTCATGGCATATAACTGAGGAGATGTACCTGTGGGAGATGGAGTACCTGCCGATAAGGGTCGTGCTCGACGAATAGCTTATAAAGGTAGGTCCTCGTAGCATCGTGAAGGCAATGCCTGTGAAGTAGAGGAAGCACCGACTGGTTGACGATAATTAGGATAATATTACCGAGGATCCGCCGTACCAAACGGAACAACAAATAAATGAGTATCATGGCTAATGCGCTCTGGCGCAGAAGAAATAGATCCTGCAATATCCTCAGGATCTATGGGTCTCCTGGACTGTTTCTTCTTAGCCTGTTTAGTCTAGCTAACTCCAAGATATAGACATTCAATTAGTTTTGACTTAATTCCAACAACTAAATCCACCTACTAAACCACATTATTTATTTTAACTTATTTAAACAACGTAACAACTTTTTAACTTTAACTAGTTTAGTATTGACTTAATTCCAACAACTAAATCCACCAACTAAACCACATTATTTATTTGACCTTATTTACACAACTTAACAACTTAACAACTTTAACTAGTTTAGTTTTATCTTAATTCCAACAACTAAATCCACAACCACATTATTTATTTTAACTTATTTAAACAACTTAACAACTTTTTAACTTTACCTAGTTTAGTATTGACTTAATTCCAACAACTAAATCCACCAACTAAATCACATTATTTATTTTAACTTATTTAAACAACTTAACAACTTTAACTAGTTTAGTTTTGACTTAATACAACAACTAAACCCACCAACTAAACAACATTATTTATTTGAACTTATTTACACAACTTAACAACTTTAACTAGTTTAGTTTTGACTTAATACAACAACTAAATCCACCAACTAAACAACATTATTTATATGAACTTATTTACACAACTTTAACTAGTTTAGTTTTGACTTAATTCCAACAACTAAATTCACCAACTAAACCACATTATTTATTTGAACTTAATTAAACAATTTAACAACTTTTTAACTTGAACTAGTTTAGTTTTGACTTAATTCCAACAACTAAATCCATCAACAAAACCACATTATTTAATATAACTTATTTAAACAACTTAACAACTTTTTAACTTTAACTAGTTTAGTATTGACTTAATTCCAACAACTAAATCCATCAACAAAATCACATTATTTGATTTAGCTTATTTAAACAACTTAACAACTTTAACTAGTTTAGTTTTGACTTAATTCCAACAACTAAATCCACCAACTAAACCACATTATTTATTTGAACTTATTTACACAACTTAACAACTTTAACTAGTTTAGTTTTGACTTAATTCCAAAAACTAAACTCACCAACTAAACCACATTATTTATTTGAACTTATTTAAACAACTTAACAACTTTTTAACTTGAACTAGTTTAGTTTTGACTTAATTCCAACAACTAAATCCATCAACAAAACCACATTATTTAATTTAACTTATTTAAACAAC
>JAJOOF010006850.1:0-12963 GCA_029582545.1 Solanum lignicaule | reverse complement strand
TTCATATTCTGAAAACGATCGATAATGACATCATTACTAACATTTATAAATACATCACGCTCTATGTAACACACTAGACAATCATTTAAATATTGATTGCCAATACTATTCCGCACTTCATTTTTTATGTGCTTCATTGACGAATATTCAACATTCATTTACAAGAAGTGATTTGGGTTCGGAATGGGGTAATAAAATTTTTGGAGAAGTTGAAACTTGGAGGAAGAAGGGTTTGGAAATAGTTGAAGAGAAAGAGAACACTTCTAAGTCAAAGGAGTAATGTAATTAATTTAATTTAAGTCAATAACAATTATAAAATAAAATAAAATAATGTGCCAGCTGTTTTCCTTAAAAAAAAGGGGCTTGGAGCCTTTTTTTCACTTAAAAAACGTCTTCAGCAATTTTTCAAAAAAATAGGTTCAAATGGGATTCGAACCCGCAACCTCAACCTTCTAAAGTTGCCCTCCTACCATGGCACCACAAGCCTATTTTGTTCTGTGGGTGGCACACTTTATATTTATATAAATATTATGTATATATACCTATGTATATATAGAGTTTCCGTCGAAGTTCGGGGGTGGCGTGGCACCCCCACTGCCCTTCATAGGTCCGCCCCTGCATACATTACACCCCTTTGGTGTGCAGTATTATCCCAATCCTGCAGCATGAACGTGGGATGCTTCTTGCATCAAATTGTTCTTTTTTAATTGTCCTTAATTATTCATCTCGTAGGAACTGAATAAGCTTGATGGATACAAGCAAGCACAAGTCCTGAAACAGGAGAAAATGGTTGAGTTTTATAAGAACTTCTTTCTGCCAGTATCACTTTGCAAACAATAGATATATTTCTTTTTCTATTTTTGATTTTAGAATTGTATATATAGCTACTGACATTTCATTATATATGTATTTATTTTTATAGAAAGCTTGAAACTTCAAAAATTCACTGTCAATCTCAGAAACTAGCTCGGGTTTCTTCTTTTTTGGAATCGTAATAATTTTAGTAAAATTATTTCCTGTAATGATTCCATTGTTATTGACAAAAGTGAGTATCGCATTCACCACATCTTTACCAATTACATCCCAAAACTCTGATAAAAACTCAAATTCATGCCATCTGGACCTGGCGCCTTATCCTAGTGCATTGACAAGACTGCTTCTTTCACCTCATCAATAGTGAAAAGTCGATTCAAGGATGCATTTTGATCTGATGTAATTTTCCCTTCAATCTTATCAAGAATTGGGTTCATGTATCCTTACTCAGGCGTGTACAATAATTCAAAATATCTAGAGATCATGCCCTCCAAACCACTATTCCCACAACACCATTGTCCTATTTCATCCTTCAACTGAGAAAATGTGTTCTTCTTTCGCTTGCTAGAAGCCCTGAGATGAAAGTAATTTGTGTTTGCATCACCTTCCTACAAACAATGTTGTTTGGCTCTCTGCTTCCAATAAATATTTTGCTGCTCAAGGCCTTGCAAATATGTTGATTTGGCAATACTAAACAACTGAATATGATAAGGGTCAGTGTTATTGTAACATCTCAGTCTTGGAAAGAACAAATTTGAGCAAGAACCAATTTGGAAAGAACTAATTTGAGAATTTGACAAGTTATGGTTAAGTTGTGAGTTTTGGGTCAACTTTAAACGACCATAACTGTCAGTATGAGGGGTATTTTGGTCTTTTCCTTACCCCATCAGCTTTAAGCATTTTTTTGTAATATTTTAGGGGTTGAAACTGATTTGGGTCAATTTTTACAATCCTAAAATACGCTTAGGGTCTTGAAAAGAGTTCAAGAGGAGGAAAAAAGGAGTTCAAGCGTTCGCCAAGATTTCTTGCTAATCGAGGATTTGTTTCGTCAGATTAAGGTATGTAAGTTTTCATAGTGTTGGGTTTATTTACCCACATGCCAATCATGTGAATTCCATCCGTAATTCCGTTCTTGAGGTTGAATGATTTGAATTCTTGATGGGTGTTCTTGAGGTTTTGTTCTTCATGCTTTTTTTATGGAGTTGATGAATTCTTGAGGTGAGGATTTCAATTTTTGAGATTTGTTATTGAGGAAAAATGAGTAGATTCTCGTGTACTTGTATTAGGTAATTGAATCTAAGGAAAATTTGAGGAAAACAATCGATTCTAGGTGAGTTAAGGTTAGAAAACGAGAAGAAAAATTCGTCGGATCGTTCTGGGGAAGGGGTGGCGCGCCACGCCTGCAGTGTGCCAAAATAGTTCTCTGAAGTTTAGGGGCTGGCGCCCCACACCAGCAGTGCGCCAGGGTCACTTTTCCCCACTCTTTTTTTCGTTGTTTGGGCCGTCTGAGTTCTTTTAAAGTATACTTTCACTCCTTTCTGATTCTAACTACTCTAAACTACATCTAAACATTGAGAGATCCTTCATAACATGAATCATAACCCTTGAATTCATAATTCAAATTCAAGGTAGAGTTAAGAATAAAGTCTTGAGAGTTTTTCCGAGTCATTTTGAGAAGTCTTTTACAATCTTTTAAAAATTGTTTTAAGACTTGAGTTTGAGGACAAGGAGAGTTGAGTTTCATTTTTCAAAATGAATTTATGGGAACTAAGTATTCCCAAGAGTAAATGGTTTTACATTTAAAATGAGGAGGAAACCTTGATTTCCAAATGAGTTCATGAGGAGTTTTGAGTATAATCTCTTTTAAGAGAATCTTTTGAGTAATAATCTCAAAGTTTGAGGATGAGGAAATGTTTTTTTAAACCTATGAGCTGAGTATATATTTTGGGAGTAGTATTGAGTACCGATATGGGGACGAGTTCAAACAACTTAAAGTCTTCATAAACCATGTAGCAAGCAGGGGTAGAAAGGGTCACACTTTTTAGATGATTCCTTATTGCTTTTTAAGCATAACTTAGTGGATCCACTTATTTGAGGATGCCTTATACTCCGGTAAGGTATAAGACAGTTCTGGGAACGTGGGTGAGACACTGTATAATCACATAGCTCATAGTGATGGTTGTCGATTAGAGAATCTCTCAAATTGAGTTATTTTGTATCTTTACATACAAACTGATTTATTATTGTATTTTTGAATACATTGTCTTGTTATCTACTATTTTAAAAGTTTTATTTATATTGCATCTCTATCATCGCTTTTATATCGTATTGAGTCGAGTTTGAGTTGAGTTGAGATGAGGTTAGTATGTTCCTTTCCTTCCAGTTCAAGCTTATATGTCTATGCTTTAGAGTTCCCCTTACATGCTCGTACATTCCATGTACTGACGCCATTTGGCCTGCATCTTTCATGATACATATACAGAAAATCAGGATCATCAACCGGTGCTCCGTTGATCCAATCGTGTTCCGCTAGACTTGGTGAGCCTCCTTGCTTTCTTGAGGGTTTCACATTGAGTTTACACTTCAGCTTTTTTTATTAGAATGTTGTGGGTCTTGTCTCGACGTTCAACTCAGTTAGTAGAGGTTTCATAGACAATAGTAGTTGAGGAGTCTATTCATTTTTATTGTTAATGTTTAAGACTTGAGTTGCCTCTTTGGCCAGTTGAATGTTTATTTCTAAATATTCTGATTTCAGTATTTGAGACATTTGAGTTAAAGCTTTATATTTGAGTTCATCTTATATTGAGTAAGTCATCCGCTAAGAGTTGAGTCAGGCCAAGGTTTCGCTTAGGGCGAACAATAGTTCTCGAGTGCCAGTCGTGTCCATGGTGTAGGCTCAGGGCATGATAGTTATTTTTGTAGAGGGTCATTTGTGCCTCGGGTTGTTTCAATTTAGCCTTAAACTGTTGCCTTTTGTTACCCCCATAACATACAAGTTTTCTCCGTAACGTTTAATAATTCCATCAATAGGTAGACCCCATCCTTTTTCCCACGCCATCTGAACCGCCTGTTTAATGTCCAGTTCCTTCATCAAAGAATTCTTAAATCGAAACGGCTTAGCCACATAAAAAATAACTTTCAATCCCAATTACGTGAATTCTTGCAACGTTCCCAGGTGAATCGGTTACCAGCATATCCAAGATAAAAAAGATTACAAAAGTTCACCACTTCTCTAAAATGATTTATCCTCCATTCGGGTTGTTGAATATGGTCCAATTTGTAACCATAATTAAGTATATCATTGAATTCACTTGCAATACACCATGGGAGTTGAGATCTGTCTATGATCGATTTTAATAGATTCCATGTAACACCCTGAAAAATTTCTAAGCTAAGGTTCGAACTAATCTTTATTTTCATGTGAAGTCGTGCCGACGATTCTTAAATTTCTCATATGTGTAATGGTCAATTATTTAGTTTTGGAAAGATAATTACTCAAAACTTTAGCTTAAAAGCTCTCTTGGAAATTAGTGTTTCCTTTTCTTGTTCAAATGTGAAAACATTTGAAACTCTTGGGAATACTTAGTTCCCTTACAACTTTTGAGAGATGAACTCAACTCTTTACTCTTTGCTTAACTTGAAACTTAAGTCTTAAAACAAAGTTAAAACGTTTGTGAAAAACTTTTGAAAACTTTATAAACTTCTCTTGACTTGCTTCATAACTTCTAGACTTGACTCTTAACTTTCCTTGAATTGAATTATGGATTCAAGGTTCATGATCTCATGTTTATGGATTATTTCATGATGTTTAGATGTACCAAAGAATGTTGGAATCAACTAAGAAACATATGTACATTGCTAAGGAACAAGTACGAAAAGATGGGGAACGAATAGGGAGAAATGGCGTTCCTGGCGCTCTGAGAGGCGCGGGGCGCCAGCCCTCAGCATTCAAATACTGTTCTGGGGCGCACTGGCTGGAGTGGCGCCCCAAGGGTGAAGATTTAGAGACCCTTTTGGGGTGCGCTGGCTGGCGCAACACCCCACCTCTATCTCCAGGTGTTTGACGATTTTTCTTCTCCATTTATCATCTCTAAATCCCCTAAACTTCAATTGTTCCATCCCCAAACACTTAGAATCATTTATACCCTTAATATATGATAGATTCAAACCGAAATTACACCCGGAAACATGGATCAAATCGCAATAAACTGCAACAACACAACCCAGAAGAAATTCAAACGAAACTTTCAACAATGTTCATCAGGAACTCAATTTCTAAACTTTCAAAGATTTAAATTCGCTGAATTAAATCATGGTTGGCGCGTGGGTGAACTAACCCAATGCTATGTGATCTCACATACCTCGTAAGGATCACCCCTTGACGAAATCCACAAGTTAAACTCGATGATCTTGACGAATCTTGATTTCTTTTCTCCCTTCTCCTCTTTTCTCCAAGTACTAGCGTGAAACTTCAACTTTTCTAAACTGACTAAAATCTTATTTTACCCCAATTAACTCCTAAAAACGAATTAGAATAATTAGTAAGGAAAATACTAAATTACCCTTCAAAAATGTGGATTCAAACAACCCAACTTCCAAAGGGATAACTCACTCATACAAACTCAGAATCGCAAAAACTCAGCAGCGTTAGAAAGGTTAGTCCAAGAGCTTTCAAACTATATCTGGAAATACACCTAACTCATACTGAGCTAGGAGTTATGGCCGTTTGAAGTTGACTAAAAACTCAACTAACATACTTCACAATTTTCCAGATTTTCATATACTTTCCAAAAATGATTCTTTCCCTAACTTTTAACTCTTTCCTAGTTATTTCAATTTGCAAGATGTTACAATATCTCCCCCTTCGGAACATTCGTCCTCGAATGAGATTACTCTTACTAGGCTAAGGGTGTAATATCAGTCATACATTTCAAACAAGCAACAAGCAAAGCAAACACTACATGCCAATTTATAAGTAAAATGCCAAGAAAATGATTAGTACCTTGATTTGGAACTTCTCCGAATTCGAAGAAATATGGATATCTCTTCTTCATATGCTTCTCAGCTTCCCAAGTAGCTTCCTCAACAAATTGGTTCCTCCAAAGGACTTTGACTGATGCTACTTCCTTAGTCCTCAACTTGCGAACTTGGCGATCTAGAATCTGAATAGGAATCTCCTCATAAGATAAGTTATCCTTGATCCCAATATCTTCAGTTGGCATGATCAATGAAAGATCGCCTATGCACTTCTTCAACATGGAGACGTGAAATACCGGATGAACCGCTACTAGCTCTTGTGGTAGCTCCAACTCATAAGCTACTTTGCCAATCCTCTTGGCTATTCGATAAGGTCTAATATACCGGGGACTAAGCTTCCCCTTCTTACCAAATCTCATAACGCCCTTCATGGGTGAAACCTTTAAATACACCCAATTATCAATTTCAAACTCTAACTCTCTTCTCCTAACATCAGTGTAGGATTTCTGACGACTCTGCGCCGTCTTCAACCTCTCTTGAACCACTTTCACCTTCTCCATGGATTGATTAACTAGATCTGGTCCTATCAACCCAGCTTCACCAACTTCAAACCATCCAATAGGAGATCTGCAACTTCTCCCATAAAGAGCCTCATAAGGAGCCATCTGGATGCTGGAGTGGTAACTATTGTTATAAGCAAACTCGATGAGAGGTAGGTGATCATCCCAATTACCTTTGAAATCAATCACACAAGCCCTCAACATATCCTCCAAAGTTTGAATAATGCACTCTGCTTGCCCATCTATCTGAGGATGAAAGGTAGTTCTTAAGTTCATCTTTAAACCCAAGCCTTTTTGGAGTGACTTCCAAAACCGTGCAGTAAATTGCTTACCTCTGTCTGAAATAATGGAGACCGGAACGCCATGAAGTCTTACCACCTCTTGAAGATACAATTTAGCATAGTCTTCTGCCGAATGGGTAGTCTTTACTGGCAAAAGGTGGGCTGATTTAATCATTCTATTGACAATCACCCAACTAGAATAATGCTGCCTGCGAGACCTTGGTAAACCTGTGATTAAGTCCATATTAATCATCTCCCACTTCCATTTCGGAAGTTCTATATGTTGGGCCAAACCACCGGGCCTTTGATGCTCTATTTTAACTTGTTGGCAATTCAGACACTTAGCAACAAATTCTGCAATGCCCTTTTTCATGCTGCTCCACCAATAGACTTCTATCAAATCGTGATACATCTTTGTGGAACCCGGATGAATGGAATATCTGGAGCTATGAGCTTCCTCCATGATCCTCTCTTGGATTCCATCCACCATTGGTACACACAAACTACCTTGATATCTTAATACACCATCTCCCCCTTGTTCAAAAGCTAATAATTTTGACTTATGAACATTTGCCTTCAATTCAAGCAAAATAGGATCCTGTTCTTGCTTTTCTATCACTTCTGACACTAATGAAGGTTCAGCCCCATTCATCACCACTACTCCTCCTTCTGTGGAATCCATCAGTTGGACTCTTAAGCGTGCAAGTCTATGCACATCTTTCGTTAACTCTCTTTTTTCTTCCTCAACATGGACGGTACAACCTATAGACAACCTGCTCAAAGGATCAACAACAACATTAGCCTTACCTGGGTGGTAAATAATATTCATGTCATAATTCTTGATTAAATCTAACCACCTCATTTGTTTGAGATTAAGCTCTTTCTGAGTAAACACATACTGAAAACTCTTGTGATCAGTGAATACATCAAGATGAACACCATACAAATAATGACGCTATATCTTCAACGCAAATACTACAGCAGCCAACTCTAAGTCATGGGTTGGGTAATTCTTCTCGTGAACTTTCAACTGTCTGGAGGCATAAGCTATAACTTTGCCATTCTGCATTAACACGCAACCCAAACCAACTCTAGATGCATTGAAGTACACCACAAAACCTTGAGGACCCTCTGGTAAAGTTAACACTGGAGCAGTAGTCAACCTCTTTTTCAATTCCTGAAAGCTTTTCTCACAAGCTTCAGACCATTGAAACTTCACTGTTTTCTGAGTCAACTTGGTCAAAAAAGACGAAATGGATGAGAACCCCTCTATAAACCTTCTATAATAGCCATCCAAACCCAAGAAACTCCTAATATCAGTTGGAGATGTGGGTCTAGGCCAATTCTGCACTGCCTCTATCTTTTGGGAATCAACTTTAATTCCGTCACCAAAAATTATGTTGCCCAAGAACGCCACAGATTCAAGCCAAAACTCACATTTAGAGAACTTAGCATATAACTCCTTATCTTTCAAAGTCTGAAGAACTATTCTGAGATGGCTAGCATGATCTTCTTCATTCCTTGAATAGATTAGTATGTCATCAATGAAGACGATAACAAACATATCTAAATAAGGTTTGAAAACTTTATTCATAAGGTCCATGAACTGTAAGTGCATTAGTTAAACCGAACGACATGACCAAAAACTCATAATGACCATAACGGGTCCTGAATGTTGTCTTGGAAATATCACGTTCCCTTACTTTCAACTGATGGTAGCCAGATCTGAGGTCTATTTTTGAAAAAAAAGAAGCACCCTGAAGCTGATCGAAAAGATCATCAATTCTCGAAAGAGGATAGTTATTCTTGATTACCACCTTGTTCAATTGGTGGTAATCTATACACATCCTAAGGGAACCAACTTTCTTTCTCACAAATAAGACCGGAGCTCCCCAAGGTGAGACACTTGGTCGAATAAAACCCTTATCTAGTAGATCTTTCAACGGTTCTTTAATCTCTTTCAACTCTGCAGGTGCCATCCTATATGGCGGAATAGAGATAGGACGGGTATCTGGAAGAACATCTATACCGAAAACTATCTCTCTCTCAGGAGAGACTCTGAGTAAATCATCTAGAAAGACTTCTGGAAACTCTTTAACTATAGGAACTGACTGAATGAGAGGTATCTCAACACTAGAGTCATTAACTCGGACCAAGTGATAGACACAACCCTCAGAAACTAACTTTCTTGCCTTAAGGTACGAAATGAAACGACCCTTAGGCACTGCTGAACTACTTTTCCACTCTAAGACTGAATCATTAGGAATTTGGAACTTGACAACTCGAGTTCTACAATCAATGGAGGCATAATAGGCATGAAGCCAGTCCATACCTAGAATGACATCAAAATCTACCATGTCTTACTCAATTAAATTCGCCATGGTGTCTTTGTGATTGATGGAAATGACACAATCACGATAAACTCGCTCAGCTAGAATAGACTCCCCAACAGGTGTAGAAACAGAAAAGGGTTCACAGAGTTTCTCAGGAAGAACATCAAACTTATTTGCAACATAAGGGTTCCAAAAGATAAACTTGCTCCTGGGTCTAGCAAAGCATAAACATCAAAAGTAAAGACTTTGATCATACCAGTGACAACATCTGGAGAGTTCTCTTGCTCATGACGACTAGTGATTACATAGAGGTGGTTTGCTCCTCCGCAGTACCGAATGTAGCTCCTCTAGGTGCAACCCTGTCTGGTGGTGCAACTGATGAAGATTGGGAACTATTGCTCTGATTTCCACTAGCTTGCTTGTTCTTAGGGCACTCTTTCATGAAGTGATCCTCTTTTCCACACTTGAAACAACCTGACTGGCCATCACGACACTTACCTGGGTGGGTTCTTCAACACCTAGCACATGCAGGAGCCCAATTACCTCCTTGTGCCACACTACCCTAAGACCGTGCAGGTCTAGCTCTAAAGTTCTGCGAATTCTAACCATTATACTCACCTTTATTTCTGGGTGCAAGTGCACTAGCAGATGATGGAGTAGGTCCCTTTTGCTTCTGCTGAAAAGACGAACGTTTCACATTACCTTTCTGCTGCCTGGACTCATTTCCTGTCTTAGCTTTCTTATTTCTGAATTCCTCCCTATCCCTCAGCTTCTCTTCTTCAAACTTCTGCATATAGACCATCAACCTTGATATATCCATGTCCCCAATTAGCATCGCTGCCCTACCCTTCTTGCTTGATAGACGGGACAACCCCGCAATAAACATACTCATTCTACTCCTTATAGCTGCAACCATCTCCTAAGCTTAATGGGATAGTTGGGTGAACTTCAACCCATACTCATGAACACTCAAGGAATCCTACTTAAGGGTAAGAAATTCTCATACCTTAGCCTCTTTCAGTTCTCGGGGGAAGAAATGCCCCAAGAAGACCTCCTCAAAACATGCCCAACTCGCAGGTGGTGCATCATCAGTTCTACCCTCCTTCCACTAGTCAAACCAATTCCTAGCAACATTCTTCAGTTGATATGCAGCCAGTTCAACTCGCTCAGTATCGGCAACATGCATACCATCAAATACCTTCTTCAACTCCTCAATAAAGTTCTCTGGATCCTCAGTTGTTCTCGAACTAGTGATGCTTGGAGGATTCATCCTTAAGAACTCACGAATCCTCGAAGTATCAATCACTTCCTGTCTAGCTCCTTTCTGTTGCCCATCCTGATTAGTCACAACTTGACTTAGCAACCTTATCGCTTTTCTGAATTCAACGTTAGTGACTTCTCCTTAAGGTTGCACTTCAGGTGCATTGGGTACCTCTTACTCCTCAACATTACGCCTAGCAGGACGACCTCTGACAGCTCTTCGTGGAGGCATATTTATCTGAAAACAGCGCAAGCACGAATTAGAAGGAAATTTTTTTAGAGATTAAACTCTAACACACGAAATTAGTATGAAAGAAATGAGAATATTTCCTAAGTGTTGCAGCCTCCTAATTATAGATGTGGCGCGCTTCACACTGATAACTAGGACTCTACAGATACAACTTCATAGACTCCCTAGGACTCTTGAACTCTGGGCTCTGATACCAAGTTTGTCACTCCCCGAGCCTACACCCCACTGACACTCGAGAACCATTGCTATCCCCAAGCGAACCCTTGACCTGGCTTACTTACTCATCGGAAGACTCTATGCATATTTATAATGATCAATAACACTATACTCACTTGAATAATAAAATACTGAGAATGCTTAAAAAGTCAAACATTCAACTTGGCCAAAATGGAAACTCAAGTCTTAACATATGAAATGAAAATGTAAAGACAACTGAACTACTAACTGTCTGACTGTCTATGAAGCCTCTAAAATAAAGAGGGATGTCGGGACAAGACCCCGATCATCCTAACAATGAAATACTGAAAGCAAATGATAAAAAGAGTCCTCCGGAATGCAAGGAGGCTCACCAACTGACTCTGAGTGCTCAACTGGATCAACGAGGCACTGGATGCTGATCTTGGTTACCTGCGTCTGCATCATACTAAGATGCAGGACAACTGGCATCAGTACATTGAATGTACGAGTATGCGAGTTGGAATGCTAAACATAACATAGGCTTGTAAAGATTCTGAAAGAAACACTTACCTTGGCTCTTCTCAACTGATGAATAACTTATCTCATAAGAAAGCAATGAAACACATGCAATATATGAAAAGCTTTATAAAATAGTAAAAGCAACTTAGTTCGTTAAAGAAAATGCAATAACAAACTCAATTTTACTCATGTAATAAAGTAATATAGTTTATGTGGGAATTTCTCTAACCGACAACCACTACTATGAGCCTAAGTGGTGATACAACGTCTCACCCATGCTACCAGAGTTGTTCTATACTTTGCTGTCATATAGAAAGCTTAACTAAGTGGATCCACTAGTCTATGCTAAAAGCATCTTAAGGAGTCATCTAAAAAGTATGATCCTTTACTACCTATGTTGACTACATGATTTATGGAGACTTGAGTTAATTTCAACTCGCATCCCCATATCGGTGCTCAATACTACTCCCAAAATATACTTAGCTCATATGATTTAAAATCAAAACTTCTTTCTTTGGTTTGAGATAATTATTCAAAACTTAAGCTTAAAAGCTCTTTTGGAAATCGGTGTTTCCCTTTCTTGTTCAAATGTGAAATCATTTTAAAATCTTGGGAATACTTAGTTTCCTTATAGCTTTTGAGATATGAACTCAACTCTTTGCTCTTTTGCTTAACTTGAAACTTAAGTCTTAAAACAAAGTTAAAACGTTTGTGAAAGACTTTTGACAACTTTATAAACTTCTCTTGACTTGCATCTTATCTTCTAGGCTTGACTCTTATTTTTCCTTGAATTGAATTATGGATTCAAGGTTCATGATGTCATGTTTATGGATTATATCATGATGTTTAGAAGTACCTAAGAGTGTTGGAATCAACTAAGAAACATAGGTACATTGCTAAGGAACAAGTACGAAAAGATGGGAAACGAATGGGCAGAACTGGCGTCCCTGGCGCTCTGAGAGGCGCGGGGCGCCAGCCCTCAGCATTCAGATACTGTTCTGGAGCAAACTGGCTGGAGCCGCGCCCCAAGGGTGAAGATTCAGAGACCCTTTTGGGGCGAACTGGCTGGAGCCGCGCCCCAAGGGTGAACTGGCTGGATCCGCCTGTCGGAGGCGCCGTGATGGAATGATATCACCAAAATGGTTACCAACATGAGATACAATACAAACCATTTTCATAATCTTTGTAATCCAATCCGATGAAAATCCCATCTTTATCATCATATTTCTCAAAAAGTTCCACTCCACTCTATCATAGGCTTTGCTGATGTCCGTTTTCGAAGTAACAAATTTTGTCTTTCCCTATGTTTTACGTTTTAAATAGTGATTGACCTCCAAAGAGATCATGATGTGATCAAGAATCTGTGATTCTGCAACACAATCCTCCAAGCAAGATTCATGCGATTTGCCAACATCTTGCAAACTATACAATCAATAACAATACACAGAGAAATCGGTCTTAGATCAGAAACTAGCTCAGGTTGCTTCATTTTTGGAATCAAAATATTTTTTGTAAAATTATTTCCTATAATGAATCCATAGTTATTGACAAAACTAAGTATCGCATTCGCCACATCTTCACCAATTACAGCACAAAAACGCGGATAAAACCTCAAATTCATCCCATCTGGACCTAGAGCATTATTCTAATGCATTGAGAAGACTGCTAATTTTTTAAATTAATTTACAGGTGTCACACAAAAGAGGACAAAAGAAGTAACATGTATTATTTAATTTGGAAACTACGTAAAAAGTATTGTAAATCTCAATAATAAACAACATTTGATTGACTCT
>JAJOOF010006849.1:0-15246 GCA_029582545.1 Solanum lignicaule | reverse complement strand
CTCTCTCTCTATATATATATATATATATATATATATATATATATAATTTTAAAGATAATTTGGGAATCAATAATGTCTCTTTAGTAATAGTGTTAAATCACTATAATTCAGAAATATAGAATAAATAAAAAATTGTTATAATAATTTAGTTTCGCGCTCAATAGAAAATTGTATTGTTTTTCTTAAGAAATTATTATTTTTCTTAAAATTACCTTATTAAAATATGGTTTAATTCATTCTAGGATAGAACATAACTTAAGTTTACGATATTAGTCATAAAAATTACAAAATTTCAACGAACTCAACAAACTAACTGAGCACATGACATTTGCTTTTTTCGTAGAAAATTAAATGCAGATTTGAGGGACATTTTCTCTTTAGATATCTAAAATAAGGTGAATCATGTGAATATTTATAGCTAGCCATTAGAGAATGAACATGTGCATGTTTGTGAGAAAGGTGTATTTTCTTTTGCTCACGAATCATAAATAAATTAAATGAGTAGAGTAGAAAAATTATCACTATTAATAATCAAAACTCTAACATCTATTTATACCTGAATATAAGTAATATAAAAATAATTACTACTCCATAAAGATGGAGGTATATTTAATAGTACTATATACCAAACAAAAAAAATCACCTATCAATATTGCGGCTATATAATAATTATTTAAAAATAATTCATTATTGATAACAAAAAATTGTTTATCTACATAGATAATAGAGAATTAGAGAAAAGATAAAATTTAAATACACACATGCATAAATTGAACATACATATATATAATTAATGCATATGATATATTGATATTAAAGTCAATAATACATTTGATGGAAAAGTTCTTTTTTTCTTTTGGTTAGTTGAGTCAAATGAGAAAAGGATAAGAGCCATGTTCCAAGTCTACAAGTTTCTTATCTAGAGCTTGAAATTTGTTTTCCTAAAAAATATACAATTTCATTATTTTGATATCTTATAAAATAAAATATTGTTTATAAAAAGAAAAAACTTTTAAAGTATTACGAAAATCAACATATCTATAAAATATCAAAATTAATGATACAATTAACTCCATCTTGATTATAAACACAAATTGATGTTATTACCTATAATTGGAGAATCAAATTGTTAAGCAAACTAAATTTACGATACAAACGAAAGAAATTAATAAAACTATTAATTATACGTCATTATCATTCTTAATTGAGATTACTTTTCTTCTTCAACTTTGTCACATCACCTATGTGGACCTTTCTTGATCGAAGTTTTAAAAAAAAATTAGAATATTTTTTTAATCCATATTGTTGCCCTCAAAAATGAACTTTTCCGTGCATACATACAAACTTAGCTAAATTTTTATATAAATATCAAATACTGAATGAAAAAAAAAAAAAAACCTTTGAATATGTTTAATATGGAGAAAATTTATTTTGATTTTCCAATGTTTGTTTGACCAAAATATAGGCTTAATTTTTTTTTTTCTAAAAGTGAGAAATAACTTCCTTAATTGTGTACTATTTCCACATCGTCCAACATACTTTACCTTTACTCCAACCCACCTCCCATATTATTCGTTAAATATATAAATATGTTTACTTACGTATTGAACATAAAAAAAAAAGTAAAATCCACCTATTTTCTCAATTTCTTTTAAGAAAAATATTTTTCCCGGTAGAGATTTGTGTTTATTAAAAAGCATTTTTCCTCACATATGATATTATTTTGTATGAATTCAAATTTAATCAGAGTCTCAATATAAGTATTGAGGTCGAGTGATAAATAATAATCACACGAGCCGCGTGAACTCACTCTCATCCTTCTCGGTAAGTAAAATGGTAGCGTTTTTTTTTTTGTTTTTTTTGTTTTTACGTTATAATATTACTCCTATTTTCTTAGTCCAATTTCAAGAAACAACAAGTCAACACAGAAACCCAAGAAAATACGCAAAACATTCACCTAATTTAATATTTTTTGTACAATATATTATATTACCCAAAAATCTAATTGACTGAATTCCAATTTGGAATGTTTTTTTTTTCTTTCTAATGTATATTTATAGGCACAGAGAGAAGAGGCGAATGATTCAGTAAAACATCCTCATTCTGTACTAAAGAATCATCTTTGAAAAGAGGGAAAAACATGTTTTTGATTCTGGGTCATTCTTGTTCGAATCTTTTTCTTGTATTTCTAGTGTTAACAGTTACTTGTTTTAGTTCTTGTTGGGTTTTGTATGGAGAACAAGTCCAAGGTGGGGATGGTCCGCATAAGAGTGCTACTCTTTCTAGCTTCATATATGCAACTACTGTGCTCAAACCTTATGAATGGAGATACATTAGTGGTAATTTTTTGTATTAGTTGATTAAAGTTTGTATTTTTAACCCTTTTTCTCAAAGGGGTTTTGATTATTTTTTTTGTTTTTGGGAGGGTTGTTGTGGTATGTGAATTTTAAGTTTCATTCTGGGACCTCGACGAAATTTGGGATGATGGGTTTTCATTCTTGTAGAGTTCTTGATATCTTGTTTTATTTGGATGATTTTTCTGTACTTGTTGCTATTTCTTGTATTCATGAATGCAAGAATAGATGAATGTAGCGAGAGATGTATGAGAGCGATAGTTCGAGTTGCTTGTTTCGTTTTTGAGTTGTTTTTACTTTTGATGGTTTATGGATCACTTGTTCACTGATGTATCAGGTGCACTGGGAGGGGGGTGCGGTAGGGTGGGGCAGGGATTCGGGGACCTCGATGAAATTTGGGAGACTGAGGGTTGATTCTTTTAGAATTATTGATATCTATTTCCTGTATTCATCAATGCAAGAATAGATGAGTGCGGCTAGAGATGTATGAGAGCAATAATTCGAGTTGCTTGTTTCATTTTTGAGTTGTTTTAACTGATTGATGGTCTATGGAGTACTCGTTTCACTTAATTATCAGTTGCACTGGGAGGGAGGTGGGGTGGGGGAGAGTTTGATGGAGCAGGGGAGGGATTCTGGGATCTTGGCGAAATTTGGGATACCAGGGTTTGATTCTCTTAGAATTCTTGATATCTATTTCTTGCATTCATCAATGCAAGAATAGATGAATGCAGTGAGAGATGTATGAGGGTAATGTTCCGAGTTGCTTGTTTCATTTTTGAGTTGTTTTAACTGATTGATGGTCTATGGATCACTTGTATCACTAATGTATCAGTTGCACTGGGAGGGGATGGATGAAGTTAGGGGTACTGGGTTTTGATTCTTTTAGAATTTTTGTTATCTGTTTCTCTGTATTCATCAATGCATGAATAGATGAATGCAGTTAGAGATGTATGAGAGCAATATTTCGAGTTTCTTGTTTCATTTGAGTTGTTTTAACTGATTGATAGTCTATGGATCACTCATTTCACTGATGTATCAGTTGCTTTGATGTAAATATGTAATCGCTTGTTTTGATTCAACCAACTGGTTTTGCTTATTTATTCTTGTTAGTATTTCCATAGTTTCAAAACAGAAAAAATCCTTAGTCATGAGCTGCTCGCTCTGTTATTCAGCAGTTGTGGATTTAGCTTGTTCTCTGCCTTCAATGTTTGTAATGTTCAATTATTAATTACTCCATTCTAGCTATCTTGGTTTTGTTTGTGAAGTATCAGTATTTACATCTATCTATGTAAATTTTTGAAAACTGGTTTTTTACAGGCAGATTAGTGCTATCTTATTTTTTAGTCTCTCTTGTTTTTCAAATGTACCCTATCTGGATTTCCTTATTCGATGGCTATCTTTAGAGATGTTTCTGCGTTGGTTGTATCACGGATAATTGTGTGACGAAGTGTTAAATGGAGAATATACTGTGTTGTGACTTCAAACAGTTTAAGGTTTCTTTCCTTTTTAATTAATGGCTTACTGGTTTTGGTTTCCATGCCTTTCTGCAGTGGACTTACCACCATGGTTCTCTTTGGTGACTATTGCTTTGGAATCCAATATTGGCGTTGTAAGTGCATGACCGAAACTTTCATCATTGAAATGTTCTGCTTATAACTTTGGAATCTCTTTTTGGTTGTCTTTAATATGATTATGCAATTTGCTCCTTTTGCCCACTACAATTTCTCTGTTTACTTTCTTGATATTGGTGCTAAAGAATTTTTTCCACTGACCATACCGTGCTTTTAATCCCAATAATTATCCTTTTACAATCTTTAATTCCTAAATTTAACTGTATGCAGGACCTGAAAAGAATAGGAAAAGTAAGTACTTTGCCGATGATCTGCTTCCGAGAAGGAAGTCCGCCCCTTCCAGATGTTTATAACACTTCTCTTACAGGTCTAGGTACAAAAATCATTCTCTGAACTGACTGAGCATGCCAACTCATGTGGCCTGAAGTAACTAATAATATTAGTTTTTCTCTGTAGTGATAGACCATATTTCCAATAGTTCCTTTGGAGGATCACAAGATCTTCAAATGGTTGAGAAGTGTTATCCTATGCAGAAAAGTGTATCCTTGATGTTGACAAATGAGCAGGTTTATTCTTAACTTTGTAATATATGTGGGTTAGTTTCTTCTTTGTAGTATACTAGCTTCTCCATTTGAGAGATAAATTTCTTTTCAGTGGTGGTCTTATGCATGTTAACTTGGGTTTGAAGTAAGTTTTTTCACAGATTCGTCCAGGAATATGGTATTTTGGGTTATTTAATGGCATCGGACCTTTAAGGACACAATCAAAAATGGTACTTGCTCTAACTTATTTATATTCCGCATCTTGGCCATTATCTTTTGCGCTTCTTTCTTATGGGCATTTCTATTTGAGTTTTCAACATATGATCAGGTAGACATTATTTATTTGTTTAAATGATCTTCTGATGTATCTGAAATTTCTCTCTGAACATCTCTATGTGATCAATTAATACCCTGTGTTTTTTTAGTTTTAGTAAAAGAATTGAACTCTATTTTCTCTCCTGTTTACTACAGAGATAATAATCAAATTATCACTACATTTATCTCTTTTTCTACCTAAGCAGAGGAAGTAAAAGAGGAAAGGCCTGCTCCTCTTCTTTGGCTTGAACCTAAAGGGATAGTGCAAAATGAAAGAGGAGAGCTAACATGATTGATCTTGTTTGGGGTTAATCATTCACATGAGCTCTTCCAGTAGTTCAAAAATAATGACTTTGACTTCCACCAGCTCTGTTGCTACTGAACCTTAGAGAAATGTGGGGAAATGGCATGCACCTGCTCTTTTGTGGTTGGCATGCATTTTATGAAACTAGTGAAAAGGATTTCTAAGTGGAAAGAAATTAGGAAGTGGTAGATTTGTGAGAGCGTTGTAGAGTTGTAGTTTATGTTGCTAATAAAGGAACAACACCGCTAGGTTAAGAATGGGCATAGCAATCTGACAAAGCTCTAAGATACGAGTACACATTAGTGAGGAAGTGTTCCGCCTGAGAGAGAAGCCTGCTCTCTTCCTTGTGGGGCAGTTGTTAGTGAGGAAGAATACATACTGAAAATTGTTTCCTCCAAACTTGTAACGAAACTTTCCTCTGTAAATACTTGCCAGCAGTTTTGCTACTTTTTAATACAATACCTATACCAATCAAAAAAACATAATTTGTTTCCTCCAAAAGGTGGCAGGTGTGCCTTAAGTTCCACTGGATTGTTTACTTGTATGATGAAGATTTGTGTTCCTTTGTCATAACAATGAAAGAAATACTACTCTTATCAATTAACCTGGAGATTCTAAGAATCTAATCTCACTCCCCCAACCCTTGGAGTGAAGCTTACCACTGTGAAACAAATATCATTCTTTTAAAGTCGTAATACCATCATTTCAACGGTTTAATATCTTAGCTAGCTAATTTCTATTGACTGATTTCTCTTTGCAGATTAATCGAGGACATTCGTACTCATTCAGTGGTAATATAACTGTGGAAGGCTGTACAAATTCAGCTATGCTGGGCAAATTCTGCAACCAAACAATCAGTTTACTCTCATGTTCGGATACCTATATATCTCCTGAAAGTGGAATAGGTATTCAAACTTGTTGAAGTGTGTGACCATCTCATCTAACAGATCTGTTAGAGAGAGTACCCTTTTATTTACTTAATTATATTCAGGGTCCTGTTTCTTTTTTCATGGGCTAAAGCACGTGAAAATTCTTTTTGATAATGGGTGGTGGTGACCTTCGATATCAGGACCTCTGGCTTATACCATCTCATCTAAAGGCTTGAGTTGGTAGAGAGAGCATACTTTTATTTACTTAATTATATCCTTAAATCTTATAAAACTGCAGCCAATATGACTCCCTGTGGAGGTACCGAGGAGAGCTGTCTTGACGTAGCTGGGTCAAAAGTCTACTCATTGGATGTAGTGAGTATTGCCGAGAAGATAATAATCACAGCATTAAATATCACGTTTACTCAGTCACAGCGTTCTAATGGGGCCATCAATAGCAGCGGACATTCCCTGATGTGTTATGTTCGGCATGGAACTTTACCGCAGCCACAACTGTATGATTATTCTGCTGATATAAACAGATCCCCATTGGTCATACCTTTACCTAGACTTGGTCGTTGGTATATTAAAATACTGCCAGCAAACCTGTCAGAAAGCACGTCGGCAATCCAAGAAATGAACACTACAATATGCTATTCATTGGAATGGCAAGTACTTCGGTGTCCTGCGGATAAGGCTGGATTGAACTGTACAACAGCAAAATACACACTTCAGGTGGATTTTTAAGGAGTTTGTCTGCTTCAATCTTTCTCAAAACTTCTCATTAATTTTGTATACTTTTTTACTTGCACATTAATATTGAATTATGTATGGTCATTGTGGATTTGGATAACTCAATTTCCTGCTTAATAAAAGAAAATGATACACTAGATGTATAGATACACATTTTCTCTTCCAGTGCAAATAGCATGTATCAAAGCTGACCTGATTAGTTTGTCAATCATTTCATGTCTTTTTTTTTTGGGGGTGGTGGGGGGTGGGGGGTGGATCTTGGACTAGTAGCAGGACTTCCATTAACAACCTTGTACCTCGTAATTGTTCTGTGCAGACGTTTCTGAAAAGAACTCCATATGTCGCTTTTGAATCCTATTATCTACCTATCAGTGGAGAAGTTTCCTCAGGCTCTGCTAGTTTTCCTTTGGGACCTCTTTTGAGTAATTCCTCTGATGGGGATTACACTTGGACCTTTTTCCTTCTGGACATTCCTGATGGTGCTGCTGGCGGAAATATTCATGTCCGCGTTACATCAGAAGCAAAGATAAGTGGGGAAATATATGCCAGATATGGTGGATTTCCCTCTCTTAGTAATTGGGATTACTTCTATTCAAACAGCACAAGCAACAGCAATGGTTCCATGTTTTTTAAGTTATATGATGCAAGTGATAAATCCGTTAGCTTTTATATCATATATGCTAGAGGAGGAACATGGAGTTTTGGGTTAAGGCACCCAATTTCAAACAGGCATAGTTCGACAGTTGAAACTACCATGTCTATCTCACTAGAGAGATGCCCAGAGAAATGCTCTTCGCATGGGGCATGCAAGTCTGTGTTGGATTCAAGTGGTCTCACATTCTACAGGTTCATATATGACGATTTCTGAAGATGGAGTTATTGGGTTCGATTCATGTTCTCATGCAATAAATCTGTCTTTTTCAGTTTCTGTGATTGTGATCGACGGAATGGAGGCTTTGATTGCAGTGTTGAAGTGGTTTCTTCTTCAGGTAAAGCATTGTATTTTTGTGACATTCGGACTTATGTCAGTGTCTTAGCCATTTTAAGAGAACTGTTGCTACATCCTCTGTTGTTTCTTTGTTTGTTTGTATTTTTGAAAGTCTTCACTTAGCACTTAATATTGAATCTGGAACTAGACGTGAGTAACCAGTTACTGTTTGCACAATCAGTACTATCTCGAGTAAACCTGTCAATCTATTCAATGTAGGATAATATGAGGAGCAACATTTGTGTGTTCTGCATGCTGATAGCTTGCTCTGATCATGATTCAGTTTAAACCATTTCAATTGCTTCATGTGTTTCACCAAAAAAATAAAAAATAAAAAATTGCAACATTATGTTGCCAACATGTCTTTCAACATGCTCTCTGCTATTGCTAGTACACTCTTGATTACTATTTGTTTGCTTATGTTTTGCTAAAATGTTAACTCATTAAGTTCCCATTAGTAGCCAATTAATTATGCAATGGATCTTTTAAAGGACAAGTGCTGAAAACTCATGTAGGGCAAATGTGGCAATCGATTTCCCTTATTGGATCCAATGCTGCAGCTTTGCTCCCTGCTTACTGGGCCCTCCGTCATAAGGTGATATTAGCTAATCCCGTAACATCCTAAGACAATTGATTTCTTCTGATTGATATTCAAGTGAAGAGGCTGTTAAAATCAGATATCCAGGGTTATATTTCAGCAGACAAACTTTATCAGAGTGTGGGTATAATAATTTTTTTTTCAGTGGACAAGCGGATGAACTTGAGGTAGAGCTATACCTGGGATTCTTCATTTTTCTATGGTTAAAAGGTTCTCCTTTCTTCTGCAGGCATTTGCTGAATGGGTTCTTTACACATCAAGTGGTATCTCAAGTGGCCTGTATCATGCATGTGATCTTGGCACTTGGTGTCCATTGTCCTATCATGTCTTACAGGTATCACTCCTATGGATTGTGCTATATTGCATTTTTGCATCGTGGCTAAGTAATTATATGGTTTCCTTTTTGTCGATCGGCCCCAGTTCATGGATTTCTGGCTCTCTTTCATGGCTGTTGCTAGTACTTTTGTGTACTTGTCTACTATTGACGAAGTTACAAAGAGGGCGATTCACACTGTTGTTGCAATCCTGACAGCCCTCATGGCTGAAAGTGGACCAACCAAGTAAAATTCCTCTTTTTTCAGTAGAAGTTTGGATTTGGTTTTCTTGTCATTGAACTGTTTGAATCAGCTTTAACTTGGTCAACATTTACAGGTCCTCAAACATTATTCTTGTCGTCGCTATTGGTACTTTGGCTCTGTTCATTGGGTTCCTCATTGAATTCTTTACTCATCATAGATGGATTTCCTTTTCAACAGAAATTTGTTTGAACGTGCTCAACAGGTATGTGGATTTTTTGTTCTAAAAATTTAGACATGTAAATTTTTAGAACAAAAATATAAATTTATTATTTGTTTTAATATCTAATAAGTCAGCTAAGTATGATTTTGAATGCAGATGGGAAACTGTAAAAGCATGGATTCATAATTTCATTCGGTCACTTCTGAAGCGCTTTCGGTGGGGCTTTCTAATTGCGGGATTCACTGCATTAGCAATGGCTGCTATTAGCTGGAAACTTGAAACAAGTCAAAATTACTGGATATGGCACAGGTCTGAAGAGCTATCAAGCATTTCTCCTATGTCTTTTTGACTCTCTCTCTCTCTCTCCTCTTCTTTCTCTGACATCTTTCATATCTCATTTCTGCAGTGCATGGCATGTTTCAATATATACTTCTTCATTTCTTTTTCTATGTTCAAAAGCAACAGCAGTAAACTGTGAGAACGAACAACCTCGATCAGAGAACTATGAATTGGCTCGGCAAAATTCTTTCAGTGGTAGTAACGAAAGAGGTGGTAGATAGTTCATACTAGAATCTACTTTAGCCCAAGCACATAACACATAGAGGCTAGAGCTACTTGATGCTGAGAACGTATGATGAACTGCACCAAGAAGTCACTTCTCTACATTGGGCAAGTGATTAGTGGATATGGAGAAGCAAATGTTTGTCAGTCGTTTTTAACAATCAAAAAAAAAAATGTTTGTTAGTCATTTCTCAAATAGTTTTTCTTTTTCTTCTTTAAAGTTTTACTTGGCTAAGGGATACACCACTGGTGTCCTGTTTATAGGAACCAAAAGCAGAAAAGGTCCATTTTGTGTAGTCAGGAAAGTTATAGCTTACAATAGGGAAGATCAAAAGGGAAAGAAGATTGGTGCTAGGTATAGTAACTTTGTTTTAATTCTTTCTCCGTTGAGTCAATACTGGTAGCGGAGATGCAAGGCAAACCACACAAGTTCATATATTGGTGAAGTCTGTAATGAAATTGTTCCAATGAGGAGTCCTATTTATAAAGTCCCATATATACTGTTGCATAGCCCACTGTTCAATTGTTTGTACGTATTACACTAGTAGCAGATGTTATGTGAAATGGGTAAACCATGAAAGTTTAGTATCAAAAGGAAGAGAGAGGAATGTACATTCTCTGAATGGAAGTTTGAATCTTCTCATTATACAGATCCTTGTGCTCTACGGACAAGAAGCCAACAGTAAAGACAATCTCCCTTCACAGTCTTGCAAAAAAAAATAAAATGTTTACTGTAGATACCATGTACTTGTGTTTCCCAGAAAAGAATGTCGCGGAGCCTCCATCCATCAAAAGGTTCTTTTGGCTTCCTGAAGCTTAGAGTTTGGCTTGAGATCATACTAGTGCATAGCAGTTAGATGACAAAATTTTCTTGTGTTAGGAGCCTTTAATATGATTCACACAACTGTTGTGCAGAGGTTTACCTTTCATCAATCAGTCTGGCAACCCTTGCCTTGCTCTTGCTACATATTCAATCTCATTCTGTTTCCCAACTACATCCATTCCCTGTTCTCCTCCATTTTTCATGCTAAAAGCAGCCCAAGTGTTTGCAACTGCCGCGAAGTTTTAGTTGCTTCATGCTAATGTGTTGATTCCACGAGTAATAATTTCCATGCTACAGCCTGGCGACTTGTTATGCAACCGCTCTCTTGCCATTTCCCAGATCAAGGCTGCATCAGGCCAATTACCATCAGATGCGTATAAGTTTGACATCAGGACGTAAGTAGCAGTATCATTTGGATCTATCATGAAAAGCTTTTCTGCAGCCCATTTTGCCAATTTCATATCTCCATGGATTCTACAAGCGCCAACGAAAGCCTTCAGGGCATCTGGTTGGGATTCAACTGGCATTGAGTTTAGAACTTCATAAGCCTCATTTAGAAGGCCTAATCGTCCAAAAAGATCTACGAGACAGGTGTAGTGTTCTGAGCTTGGCATAATTTGGTAGTAATTAGTCATCAAACTGAAGTACGGCAGCCCTCTACTAAAGAGACCACCATGACTACAGGCAGAGAGAACCTCTAGAAATACTATGCTATCTGGCTTCACACCATTTACCAACATTTCCTCAAAAAGTTGAATAGCTTCCTTTGAAAAGCCATGGGATGCATAAGCTCCAATCATTGATGTCCATGAGAAAAGATCTGGTGCTTTTATTGAGCTGAAGGACTGGTAAGCATGAGCTATACTGCCACACTTTGAGTATGCATTTATCAATGCATTTCCAATTGATATGGAATTTGAGAATACATATTTTACTGCATAAGCGTGAACTTGTACAGTTTCAGTGGCCATTGATAAGTTGCCACATGAACTAAGAACACTAGCCAAAGTGAGCTCATCAGGAACAAAATCCTCTCTTACCATCCTTTTTAGAAGTTCCACTACTTCCTTCCCATCTCCACGGCGTCCATAACCAACAATAATAGTGGTCCAAGAGACTACATTTCTGAAGGCCATTGCATCAAAAGCCTTGCGAGCATCGTTTATATGTTCATTCTTTGCATACATATCAACAAGTGCACTTTCAACCACCACATCCTTGTTATGGCAAAGTTTAATAACAAGTCCTTGGATCTGCCTACCTGTGTCATAAAACCCCAAACTAGCACAGGAATTAAGTAGACTAGCAAATGTAAACTCATCCCCCTCAAACCCCTCCAATCTCATCAAACTAAATAACCAAAAAACCTCTTCACCCAAACCATTCAGTACATAGCAAGAAATCATAACATTCCATAACACCAAATCACGTGCCAAAACCCCATCAAGAACACACCTAGCCTCTCCAATCAACCCAAACTTCCCATACAAATCAACAAGAGTGGCACCAAGAAAACAACTTTGATCATATCCCAACTTCACAATAGCACAATGCAACTCCTTGGCCAACCAAACACCACCCTTTAACTCCACAGAAAGTCGGAGCAACCCACAGAAAGTAATGCAATCAGGAGACACCGATTCCATCAACATTTGCTTGAAATAACAGAACCCCAGATGACCATTTGTCTTGAAACGCTCAACAGAATACCTTAAACCACATATCAACGTATTCCAAGTAACAATATTTCTAACACACATTTCATCAAACACCTTGCACGCATCAACATACTCCTTACATTTTACATAAACTTGCAAGAGCTGATTTCCCAGGGAAAGAACATTTGTCATACCCAACTTAATAACATTTCCATGTATATATTTCCCTTCATCAAGATTGCCCATTTTCGCTGAAATTTTAAGGGCATTGGAAATACAAGCGTGGAATTTACCTGAATCATTCTTAACTGAAACTTCATCTCTAGCTAAAAGTGAATTACTGGTGGCAACAATGGTCGATAGAAATAGTAACTGCTGATTGAAGTAAATCGTCGGAATTGGAATAATTCGGTATTTGATAATCATGGATCAAGATTGAGCAATCCTTTTGTACTGTTCAACGTTTCGAGTTAATTATTCAGATGATCACTTAATATCGTATAATTATTCATTATTAGATTGAACCATTACTAAAAAAATGACTTATACTTTTAACAAGTTTAAAGAGTAATTTAATGTATTTTTCTCTTAGGTTCGTTTCGTTCAAAGAAAAATTATAGCTTTGAGATTGTAACCAAGAAGAATGTGAGGTTACATTTCAAATATGATGATTTTAGAATAAGTTTTATCTTGAATTTAATTGTATTTAATGTGAAGTGATTGACTAATCAAATTATTTGCCATATTGTTTATGAATTATCATATGATATATTTTAAGATATAAATAAATGGACGGTAGCAGCTAGGAGGAATGTGACTTTGTCTAGAGGTAATGAAGAAAGAAGAATTGTCTGTTTCACTCAATTATTATTAGCCATAGATTGTTTTGATTATTATTATGGTTATAATAAAGAATTGTCAGCCGCAATGCTGATCAGTGATCACCATTAATTTAAAGTGGTTTTCTTTTTAAGCAACTTGGTACAATGTTGACAAGAATGGCATCACTTGTTGTCACCACTTCAACCATTAATTCATATATATTGATGGATTCAACTTTAAATAGTTTCACCTAACAAAATTTTCACTTTTGGCGCAATTTTACATCATCTCTTGAGTTGTGACTAGGGGTGTACAAGTTAAACCGAACCGATGAATTAAATCAAATCGGAAAAAAAAAAGATTTGTGGTTTGGTTTGGCGGTTGAAAAAAAACCCGACTACTCTTGATTTGATTTGACATTAAAAGAAAAAAAATCAAATCGAACCCAAACCAAACCGACATAATATATATATATATATATAAAATTTTATTTTATTAATAATCTACTTTGTTAATATATTTTTAGTTAGTTTATAGTTTTCAATGTTTATGTATTTTATTTCAAATTTAGGCTTGTAAATATTTTATATTATAATTTTATTTTATTTATAGATTAAAAATATTATTTATAATCTACTTTGTTAATATATTTTTAGTTAGTTTATAGTTTTCAATGTTTATGTATTTTATTTCAAATTTGGGCTTGTAAAATTTGTAAATATTTTATTCTGTATAAAGATCCGAAGTCACAATTATATTGTTATGGTTTTTCAAATTCGAAGTTATCAATTTACTTTGTAAATATTTTGTTTTGTATTCAGTTTGATTGTATCCTTTAATCTTATTAATTTAACATAATGAACGTTGATATTTTAAAAAATAAATAAATTGTGCTCATGTGAATTTTACCGTCTTTACAAAAATTTCTATTTCTTAAACAATTTTTTTTATCCATTTAACATTTCTTAAGTTTAGCTTATCACACATGTAAGTGAAAATATATAACGTACGGTTGTAAAAAACTGACTAAAATCAAAACCGAAAAAACTAACTTTGCGTGGTTGATTTGATTTTTAGATTTAATAAACTGACTTGGTTTAGATTTTTTTTTAATGAAAAACCAAATCAAATCGGTCTATGTACACACCTAGTTGTGACAGCCAACAAAGAAGGTGGCAACTTTTAATCTTATGTTCAAAGAATTATATATATATATATATATACGTATATGATTTTTTAGCGAGGAAGTTGGATGAAAACCCTCTCGACCCTTAGATCCGCTTGTGACTATGCGGCTAAAGTCTCACGGAATCATGTCTTAACAATCGATATTTTAGCTAAGTCAATGCTTTATGCTGTAACATGTCTTTTTTCCTTTTGAGTTTATGTTGTAAAATATGTCTACTATATATACATTTTTGTCCACACTTCAATTTGCTCATTGAGTTGTTTGCACTATACTTACCAAACATCATTTTGATAAATTATGCTTAAGCAATGACCACCATAATAATAACATATTTAATGTAATTTCACAAGTGAAATATGAAAAAGGTATAATAAAAATAGACCTTATCTCTATCACGGTGGGGTTAAAAAGATTGTTTCTGATAAGCCCTCCATTCAAAAGAATTTTTTTCAAATAATCATATTAAAAAAGACCAATATATCATTGTTAATTTAGATATATTTTTGTGAAAACTGGTTTCAAATAGGTTTCGTGGTGTAGTTGGTTATCACGTCAGTCTAACACACTGAAGGTCTCCGGTTCGAGTCCGGGCGAAGCCATTTTGCACATCGTTTTTTTCTGTCTATTCCGACCACTAAACTTTGTACTATTGTCATTGAACTCCCTTCTTTATTAAAATGGAAGTAACCCCTTTTTTTCAGTTTTTTCTTGTCATTCTCTCAAGTCAAGCAGCAGCCTTTTCTTCTTGTTCATCCCACTAGTGGCTAGTTACCATTTTAAGCTTATTCTTTCCAAAAAACACAAATAAAAAAAGAATCTTTAGCAAGTTGAAGGTTCTTTTTTTCCCTTGTTGGTGTTTCTGGTGTGCCACTTCTTGTTTTTGGAACTGAAGTTGATTTTTATGAGATACATTTAAAAACTGAAGGTGGGTGTGGTTAATTTTTTTGATACTTCCATTGGGTTGCTTTGAACTGATTTTACTCGAGCCGAGGTGTATCGGAAACAATCTTTCTTCTGTGTATCCTTTCCAAACTCCACTTAGTGAGATTATATTGGGTGTGTTGTTGTTTTACTTTGATTGGGTGTGGTTTATTTATTAGGTGTATTTTGTGAAGATTCTCTTTTTCTTACCATTCCAAGCAAAATATTTTAGTGTGGTTA
>JAJOOF010006847.1:0-19029 GCA_029582545.1 Solanum lignicaule | reverse complement strand
ATTAATTATAATATATGCTCGTGATTATCATTAGTCAATAAATTACCCCCATCGACTTTGTTGACCAGCTTTCTATCAAAAATTTCCCTATATAAACCGAACACTTCATTCTTCCTTTCCATCATACCTTAATTTAAATCTCTTACAAACATTTTTGAATTGAAAGTTAATTTTGTAGGTTTCATGGAATTGATTTCAAAAATATTCCATGGAGACTTGAATAAGAAATGGAGATCGAGAAGAAAAATTGATAGTCTAGATGGTGTTGAAAGGAGGAACGTCAAAGTTACTACATTTGGTGAGAAGAAATAATCCATACGGGAATTTGTAAGCAAAAAAATTCTCAAGACTCAACAAGTTGATGAAGTGAGTTATGCGAATCAAGAGTTCGAAAATAGATTGATGTATGAGATATACAAGTCTGTTGCGCCTTCTATGGAATTGCATCCTAATATGTAGAGAATTAACTCATTGACCTATATTTTTTGGTTTACCTCCATTTTTGATAATTTCTTATTTTGAACTTTGTGATATGACGAAATATATAAAGTCTAATACATATTACTTTAATTGCTTTGTATATCTTATTGTGTCGTTATTATTTTTTTTTATATCTTGCTTTGATTGTACTTCTTTGAGCTAGCTAGGAATCTATCAAAAATAGTTTATGTACTCCATAAAGATAAGGATAAGGTCTGCATACATCTTACCTTTAAGAATTCTTATTTATAAAATTACACTAAATATATTATTGTTATACTGAAAATGATATATATAATTGGCAAAAGAGTATGCATAAGTAGTTAATTGAAGTGGGGCGCTATCTTTAATTTTCTCGATCAAGCTCTTCAAAACAGGAATAGAGGACCGTTTTCTTAATAATCCAAATAGATAGTTTTACTCGCATTAAGGGAAGCTCTTCATTAACTTAATATGAAAAAGATTTGACAATTAAACACTCCAATTTTTATGGTAATATAATACATAGATAGACATTTCAACTTGATCTTAATTGGCAATTAAACATTCCAACTTTAAGTATGCATGCACATCTAGATACTTTAACTTGTCTCCATTGTGTCAGTCGAACACTTCAATTTACAAAATGATCATCTAGATACCTTCAAAGTTTTTGTGTCACGTCAGCGTCGGGTGTCGTTAGAGTATTTATTTGTCAATTGAGATGTTTAGACATTGACTTTCAATCTTAAAGTGATTACTTACTCGTTAAGGCCAGATTTAAGTTTTCGTTACGTATTATGTCTAAAATTTATGTGAAATATTTTAGTTTCAGAAAACTAGCACTCAATTTACCATTTGAATTTGAGTCAATTTCCCTTCCACATATTCATAAATTAAAAATAATTATATTTTAAACAAGAATTTGTAGTAATGTTGTTTGTAATTTTAAGCAAGCCCAATTTAAAATATTAACTTTCGAAAAATAAAATTAAAACTATTGACTCTGACTTGATTTGAGATCCATTATTAATGGAAGGTGCTAATCAAGTTTTGGCCTCCAATCCCATTTTAAAATATTCAATACCATATTTTAAAGCCACTTTCTCTTCCACAAATTAATTCAAAAATTAAAATAATTCATACAGTTGAAGACATTTTTATCAATAATTAATGTTGCAACAGAGCAGCTACTTTTCAATAGTTCTAAGTAAAAATATTGACTTGACTTAATTTTAGATCCATTATTAATGAAAAATGCATGTGAGAATTAAAGTTGAACTACTAGAGACGTTACTACAAGCATTAGTACCAACAATCAACATAAAATAGTTTATCCCACTTCTAATTAAAAAGAATATGCGGTTATTTTGAGTTCAAGTCTGAAATAATATCCAGAAAGTCATGGGTAGCGTCGATTTGGATGGCCGATAATAATGAAAAGAAGTTTGTGCTAAAAAAAAGAAAAAAAAACAAAAATTAGTGGCCCATGCAGGTCTCGAACCTGCGACCTTCGCGTTATTAGCACGACGCTCTAACCAACTGAGCTAATGGGCCTTGTTGTTTGAAGTTTGTGGTATTTCAGTAACATATGTTAACATTTCCTCTATTTTAATTTGTATGATAGAGGAAGATTTTGAGAGTCAAATTTTTTATTTTGACTGCAAATATAAACATAAAATCTCATGATGGTTTTTTTTAAAAAAAAAATAATTTACAATTTCAGAAACTACACAAAAATACTATAAGTTACAAAATTAATAGTTTAAAATATTTAAACGTGTACGAATAAATCTTGATCAAAGATTCTTTTGTTTTTTACTCTTAAAATTCAAATTATATCATATAAATTGAAAAGTAGTTCAAAACATTACATTTTCAAAGTATTATTTGATACATTATTTAGCTAATATTTTTTTAAATTGTTACAACTTATATACAGCCTTACAGGGTGCTTCTATTTGTAAATCATTTGGTCGTCCATTGTTATTTAGGATTTATTTGGACATGATTTCATGTTGATGTGAAGTTGATTAAAATTCTACTTTGGAAATTTAATATGGATTATTATATTTTAAAGTTGTATTTTTTCTTATAAATATAAAAATTACATAATTTGTAAAAACTTTTGAACTTCTCCAATTCTTACACAATCTCATCAAATGAAGAAATCATATATAGTTCATAAACAAGGTAGCAAAATATCCCAAGGCGTGACATTAATATATCACATATCTCCATAATTCTTTTATAAAAAAAAAGTGATTATATGTTATTACAAACTTTCAAATACACATAATTTTACAAATATTTATTGGTTCAATAAATAAAAAAAAGTAGTAACTAGCTACAGTAATATTTAATATAATCCTTTCAAATGATACCAAGTCTGGGTCTTTAATTCGCAAATTTTAAAATGATGGGTCTTTGTATATATAATTTGCAAAATATAAACTTATAGATTAAGAGATTTGAAATCACAACTTTGAAATTTGAAATGCTACTTTTAATATAGAATTAGAAATTTCAAGTCATGATTTAAAATTAAAATATTTATCCATATTTCATAAACAAATGTCAATTCAGAAATTAAAAATACTAAAACCAAACAAACATTTATTCATTTTTATATTGTAATGTCACCATAACAAAAAACTTTATTATAAGCTTAGTTGTGTGAGACTATTTTAGGATTTACTAACTTGTGAAACAAAAAAAAAAAACCTTAAAAAAGTTTTTCAACTCTTTGTTTGCATTTTAGCCTCTTGAAATTGAATAATAATTAGTCAACATTTTACTACAAATAGCATATTTTTGCCAAGAAAAGTTGAAGTGGTATAATGTCAAAATTAAATAACCAATTTGTTTTCCTTTTTCCAATACTTCTCTTCAATAAAAGATTCTTTCCCTAGCTATTGATGCCTGCAAGCCAAAGAAAAATGTTGTTAGTCACAAAAGTCATTTTCGAGCATGTTACTCTTTTGTTTCAATTATTTTATCTTGGTTTTCATTTTCATCTGTTTTAAACAGAATGTCTTATCTTTCTTTTTTTGATAACTTTTTAATTCTAACTTTTCACGTAACATGTTTAAGATCACATGATTCAAAACATTTCTTTATTTTCTTAACTCTGTATCAAGTCCCAAAACAGACAAATAATTTGAAACTGAGAGATTTGTACCTGTTTTTCCCAATCAGTAAAACTTGTTATGAGGGAAAGTAGAAGAGATTGGAGTACATTTCCCACATTGAGTCCAATCCAAAGTCCCTTCCCTTGTAAATGAAATAGGAATCCACATATTATGGCTGTTGGAATTCCAGCCAAATAAAATGACCCAAGATTTACATATGCTCCCAAATGTTGCCATCCACTTCCTCTTGCAACTCCTGTTGTATAGCCATTTAATACAAAGATTAATCTTGTAAGGAAAATTATGGTATATTTTTTTTAAAAGTAATATTGTTCATTAACAAAGGCAAGAGGTTTTTTCCTCTCTTGACAACACATTCAACATGTGTCATTTTGCATGGAAAAATTTGGACAAGTGGCAAGCCACTTGTCAATATGCCTACAACTTTTTATCCTATAAATTCTTCTCCTCACCATTGGAAATCAATAACAGAAAAATTAACATTCCGTCTTGTTTCATTCTCTCGTTCCCTCTTCCATTTTAGGTGTGTTATATTTTAATTAATGGTTATTTTACCCCACTAATTGCTGATGTTAATTAATTTGATTATTCATGTATCTTCTATTTAAATAGGGAAGGCTTGTTTAATCCTTGAGAAACATTTCACATTGCTGAAAGAGTTTCTTAGGACAGTGCTCAGCACGACTCAAGTATTAATTTTCTGCACAGATACTTATATATCATCGTAATAATATTTATCTATTTTCAGGACTACTAGTTTGCTAAATAATAAGTTGTATTATTATTGTGAAATTTTAGTTGTTCCTCAACAATCTAAGAAACTATGGAAAATTATATATGTCCTGAAAATTAGATGAATACTGATGTTGGTGCTACCCTAACTGGTACTATTCAAGTCATTCTGCCGGAGGCTTACGATAAAGAAAAATACAGGTATATAAATAGACATGGTTACACTTCCAATGCTAATAATAAAACCTTCATGAAAAATACTCTTCAATGCAAAAGAATATTGAAATGATAATCCCGCTAAGCTAAAAATAAATTTGACTGAAACGGATTGTAACACCCCAAAATATTTTAAGTTAAGCCATGTAAAGTGGATTTCCTTCTACTTTAGAAGGGTATTGTGATGCAACCTGGATCTCTGATTCAGATGATACAAAATTCACTAGTGGATATGTGTATTCACCATAGGTAGTGGTGCAATATCCTGAAAATTAGCTAAACAGACGATCATTGCTAGATCAACTATGAGGTCATAATTTGTAGCTTTGGAGCTGGCTGGTTCTGAGGCTGGGTGGATAAGAAATTTCTTAGCAAATATCCCTTTGATAAAGGATGAATTGCCTCTAGTGTTTATACAATGTGATTGTCAAGCAACAATTGTTATTGCGAAGAATAAATCTTATAATTGTAAGAGCAGACACACAAAATTGAGGCATGATGTCGTTAAGAAGCTGTTGAGAGGTGGAATAATAGTAAATGATTATGTGAAGTCATAATTGAATTCGGCCGATTCAGTGACTAAACCCGTGGAAAGAAAACTTATTCTTTAGGCCTTTATAGAGATGGGTTTATGGCCACTATGATTGTGAATAGAGATGGTAACCCAACCTATGTGATTGGAGATCCCATGAAGTAGGTTCATATGTTAATAACAAGTCAATATTGACATTGCGCACTAACAGAGAGTGCTTGAACTGCTACCAAAAATGAGGGATGAGTTACTAACTCTTAATGAATTCATATAGTCCTTAATTAAGGATAGCGTATTTAAAGCAGTATGTACTCGATGAATTCACCTACATGAGAAGTGGAGTGTTGCCGCTCCCAAGAGACTTTGGTCTAGTCTCTAGAGCTCTCATGAATACTAGGCATGTGCATGGCCTATTGACGCAAAACCGCGTTGAACAACAAAATTACTGAGGTCAAAATGTGATTGATTAAGTCTTTGGTTTTACAATAAGAATTATTAGTTCATAGTAATATTATATTTCACCAGCAATTCTGTAAATTAAATTTTATCGATCTAAGTTTAGTTCATAGTCCGAAAAACACCAAACCTACTGCATTTTGTCCTAAAAATCCGGCAAGTTATATTTTTTCGTATAAATTCTTTTGAAATATGTGGGGGATTGTAAGAAAAGTGTTTTATTTCAAAAGAATTATTAACTATTGTTCATTAACAAAGGCAATAGGTTTTTTCCTCTCTTGACAACACATTCAACATGTGTTCTTCATGAAAAAATTTGGACTAGTGGCAAGCCACTTGTCAATATGCCTTCAACTCTTTACCCTATAAATTATTCTCCTCACTATTGAAATCCATAACAGAAATATTAACATTCTGCCTTGTTTCATTCTCTCGTTCCCTCTTCCATTTTAGTTGTGTTTATTTTAATTAATGGTTATTTTATTTCCCCATTAATAACTTGCTGATATTAATTAATTTGTTGATTCATGTATTCTCTATTTAAATAGGAAAGACTTGTTTAATTATGAGAAAATATTTTACACTGCTGAAATACAGAGACATTGATTTCAATAGTGAGGAAAAATTTTTATAGGATAAAGAGTTGAAAGCATATTGACAAGTGGCTTACCACTTGTCCAAACTTTCTCATGCAAAATGACACACGTTGAATGTGTTGTCAAGAGAGAAAAAAACCTCTTACATTTGTTAATGCACAATAATTAATAATTTTTTTGGAATTAAAACACTTTTCTTACAAATTTCACGTGTGATCGATGAATTTTATTTAAGATAACAAGGTAAAATAAATTATTACTTATAATACTATAACATTAAAGTCACAAAATTATCTTGTCATATAAAAATAAAATAACTGAACTATGTTACTTGCCAAATTAGCACTTTGTCACTCCATAAATAGTCATATTAAAAGCACTATAAATATGGCAAGTTGTGAGAAAGAGAAAACACACTTGAAATCATGATCTCAAATCAGATTTAAATATTGATTTAAAATTTTAATTTCGTATGAATCACATGTTTAAACGTAAGCTTAATAAAGTTTAGTAAACATATATACGTGAAATTAATCATACCATATCAGATAAGACATGCCTAATTAGGGTTGATTTTTTATATTGTCACTCAACAAAAATATTTTCTCCGTCCTATTTTATGTGGCATCGTTTGACTTTGCATGGTGTTTTAAACAAATGAATACTTTTGAAACTTATAGTATAAAACAATTCATAAATATTTGTGTGATTGAAAATTATTTCAATAAGGATAAAGAGAATATTAAAGCAATTAAAAGGGGGGAAAGAATAGAATTAACATACCAGAAAGCACCCCTTGTATGCAATCAGATACCATCAAGATGCAAAGAAAAGGAGCCATTTTACTTATATAATCAGCAACTTCCTTTTCATTACTAAATGCATATCCCACTATATGACGGCAACAATAAAATATACTCCCAGAAATTATTGCATCTGCTATTGAAATTGTAAGTGCAGCCCTAACTGCCATTTTAGCTGCCTCGTGATTTCCTGCTCCTAGTTCATTAGACACCCTCGTGCTACAATTTATAAAGGAAAATAAGTGGTGGAGTTAGAAATTTAATGAAGGGTGTGAAATATTTTTTGTTAATTATGTTAAAAACGTGCAAAATTAAATACGCTTTCATAATAGTTATTTCCTCCGTCCTATTTTATGTGGCACTTTTCGAATTTCAAGATTCAACAAGTCTATCTTTGACTGTAAGTTTTTTATAGATTTTTTAAACATTTTGAATTATCAATTATTGTGACTTATACTACTTTTTACGTAGTTTACAAATATATAAATTTTATTTCAATTAAGTTGAAGATTTCATGCAGAAATTGTCAGTCAAACTTAAACTGTTTGACTCTCGAAAAATAAAAAGTGTCACATAAATTGAAACAAATTGAGTAATATTTAACCTCTGTATACCTGATACCATATAATTTTCGGCGAAGTGTGTGTGATGGAGTCATGGACCACCCTTTGCCTAAGGTGGCTCTGCCCATGAGGAAAAAGCTTATATATACGAGTCATGCTATTTTATAATGATCGAGACAAAATTTTCATCAAAAGAATCAATTCATGGTTGGTTACTTTTTTAATATTAATTTATGTAATATTGTTTGATTAGACACGAAATTTAAGAATATTTTTTAAAAAATAAATAATTTTGAAACAAGTCATATATGTTTGTGTGTTATAAATTATCTCATAAAAGTTAACATAGGTATTTTAAAATTAAATTTATATATTTAAAAGTAAAAACACGTAAATTATAATAATTGATAATTTAAAATATTGAAAGACTTATATAAGAAAATTCATTTAACTCTGACAATTTAAAAAATATCACATCAGTTGAAACGAAATGAATAATATATAAAAATCAGTAGAGGGATCCAAACCTTGCTCCAGCACCAAGGGAAAATGGTAAGAAGTAATGAGTGGAAGCAATAAGTAGGCTGTAAAAATAAAAATAAAAATAAAAAGTCACTCACATATCATAAATACATAATTAGTAGTTAATTAATGTTTAATTATAAAATAAATTAGTTTTAATTACCATATGGAAAGCACAGAAGTCTCAAGCTGAGGATTTGGCAACACGCCAGCTAGCAATATCACTATCTCAAACGTCCACCATTCAAGACTGCAACAATCATCACAATTACCGCGTATCAAATGGACGGATTGGGGTTAAAATTGACAATATTAAAAAAAATAAAAATAAAAATTGGGGTAGGTCATGATCGGTCTCCAATTTATTTTAGTTTCAACTGGGCCAAAAAATAAATTGGGTCATGATCCGTCCAATTTGACTTGTTTAATAATATCAGTAATTTTAACATAATGGTAAGAAATCAGGATAAATACCCAACAATTATATTTGGTCTCATTTTGAAACCCTGATAAAAAAAAATCATTACAAAACCAAATTAAGGCAATATATATATATATATATATATATATATATATATATATATAAGTAAATAATTATATATTCATTATTATATTACTAAAAAAAGTTATAAACTTTATAAAATAACAATTACTAAAACTTAAGGTTGCTATTTGATTTTGACTTCAGATCCAAAGTAATCTCGACAGCAGAGGAAATTGACAGAATATTCTTTTGGGTCACCAAAAATTGACCTTTCACTGACTCTCCTTGCAATGTTTGGACCATAAAAAAGAGTTGAGCCCACATATGAAAAGCATGTTGAGATATAGGTGAATGAATCTTGACAAAAATTATTGGGTCCCTATGAATTCATATTTGATTATAGATACATCCTTCACAGATCCAAGTGAAAATCCACGTGAAACTTTTGAATTCTTATAACGATCTCAAATTAATATAAAATAAAAACTAAATTCATAATTCAAATATTTATAGTGTAACCAACTGACTAAAAACTCAATTGACTAAATGAAAGTGTAACCGACTGACTACTTGTTTAAATTTTTAAGTAAGATGGTCACACAATTTAACAAGTCAATTCATCCACTGACCTATCAAGAAAGTAAGGCAAGCAAGGATTCGCTAGGCATATACTTCCTATGTTTCAATTTGTTTGTCTTAGTTTGACTCAATATAAGGAGACTTTTGAATCTTGGCACCATAAACTGACGATGTGTGTAATGTATCAAAACATCATTTGAATCTTGTGATTATAAAACAGACAAAAAAAAATGAAAGTACGACAAATAAATCGAAACGAAAAAGTAGAAAACTTACCAAACCATGCAAGCAGAAGGAATAGCCAAAGGGAAGAATTCTCTTATGCTAGCAAGAACTTCTTCTTTTGAGAAATAGAGTCTAGTCTTTTCACATGATTTAGAGTACTTCACATACAATCCAAGAAGCAACAAATTGAACCAATATGACAAACTAATTGCAAATGCAGCTCCAACACTTCCAAAATCCAAGGTGAACACACATAACCAACAAATTGGCACATGAAAACATAGTGTTGCAATAGAGGTAACAACCATAGGGAAAATCAAGCTCTGAGTTTGCAAGTAACGTGTGAGTGCTTGCAAAATCGCGAAAGGGAAGAGTGAAATTAATAGCCAGATTGAATATTTTCCTGCTTCTATAGAAATCAAAGGATCTTGATGCATGAAAATAAGAATTTTGTCCATAAATAACCATAGTATAGATATTGGTATGCAAACCAAAAGGAGAGATATGATAGCTCCAGTAGTGTAAATGCCTAATTTCTTGTATTGTCCAGCTCCATATGCTTGTCCACAAAGTGTTTCTAAGCCACTAGCCATTCCTAACTGCATTGCAACATTAGCATACGCAGATTCAGAATTTGTAATTTATAAATTCCTACAACAATCTCAAGATGGTGTACAACAATAATTGAGTTTACAGTAAAATATTTATAATATCCAGTGTCCTAATACATATACAGAGTTTGAAGGAGAAATTATATAAGCCTTGTTTATTAGTGGCAAATCAAGGATTTTGGTAAAATGTAATAATAGCCAAACTAGATAGTCCATTATTTCCTCTCTTTTCTAGTGAAATCCTATTAAGAATGACTTTCTTTCAGGTTATGTTATTATAGACCTGACATTTTAACACATTCAAGTGGTAGTTGACGAAATATCTAATCCTTATTTTTCCTTTATGGTGTACGTAGTCTTTTGTTATCCCTTTTCGCTTCGCCCAATAGCACACTCCTTATAAGTAAGTGGGCTTCACCGGTAGTATCCTCCTAAATTAGCCAAATAGCCTCTTTCCCCAACCTCATAAAACATCTTTTGATGCTTCTGACACATATAATATGAAAAAGGGGAGACAAATAACTAATCTAATATAATACAACTAAGAACAATGTCAAATTTGAATGAATTCAAATAAAATATACTAGCAAAGTTAATTATCAAACAAAGAAAAGTGAAAATTAGGAAACTTACAAGGAGACTAAATCCAGTAACATTGGTGAGAGAGGTAGCAATAGAAGCTCCAGAGAGTGAAAGTTCACTTAAATGGCCAAGCATCATCATTGACAAAACTCTTATTAGGTGTTGTGAAACATTGACCACTACCATTGGTATGGCTATGTAACACACCTTCTTCATTGCTTCCAAGTATGAAACCCATGTTGTTGTCCTCAAACTTTCCCTCTTTTCTGACAATAGAAAAGCTTCTTCCATAACTAAAATTACTCTCTTTTGACTTTAATTAAGCTTTGGTATATATGTGAATGGAGTAGTATTTATTTTTCAGGCCAAAACTTTAATATATATGCACACAAGTATGAGATTTGATCTTTCGTTCATGTTTAATTTGATATATTTAAAAAACATGTGTATAGAGTGGTATTCATTTTTCAGGCCAAAACTATATATATATATATATATCTGTTATTTGACCTTTTGTACATGTTTACATGTTCATGTAGAATGTGAATGAAGTGGTATTTTAGTTTTCGGGCCAAAACTTTAATATATATTTTATACATATGAGATTTGTCCTTTTGTTTATGTTTACATGTTCATGTAGACTTGACACATTTGTTAAGAAGAGAAATGTGAATGAAATGGTATTTATTTTTCAGCCCAAAACTTTAATATATGTGAGATTTGATTGTTCGTTCATATTGACTTGATATATTTAAGAAACTACATGTGTATATAGTGGTGTTGATTTTTCGGGCCAGAACTTTAATATATATGCACGCACTTCTTTAGATTTGGCCTTTCGTTCATGTTTACTTGTTCATATCTGATTTGGTATACCTATTAAGAAGCAAAATCTTAATAAAGTATTATTTATTTTTAAGGCCAAAACTTTAATGTATGTACAACTACTTAAGATTTGACCTTTTGTTTATGTGTACTTGCTCATGGTTAACTTGACACATCTCTTAAGAAGCAATATGATAATTTCGTCAATATTTACTTTTTTCAAAATGAACATTTTTTTTATTTTTCTTATAACTCTTTAATTCTTACTATTTATATGATATATTTAAAATCACAATATTAAATATATTTTAATACATTTGATGTATCTTTAATTCTAGAAAAAGAATAAAGTGCAGACATGGAATCTATATAATTATCTTTTAACAACCAATTACCCTACATCTACCCCATCCCTTTTATTTAAAAATAATGAAAGATGACTTTTCGTTTACCGTTATTATGTTGTCATCGAATTAATATATTCATGAGTTTTAAATAAGAGATAAGTGTCAAAAACATATCTAATTATCTTTCTTTTTTTAGTTTCATACCTAAACTATATATTAAGAGAGTTAGTTTCATACCTAAATTATCACTTATTAGTTTGAGAAACACAGTGATGTGTGTAATGCACTCTCTTTTATTTGTAAAAACGTTGTCACAGGGCATTCCACATAGATAAAATCTTTCACATTGTCAAAAATCAAATAAATTATTAATATTAGTTAAAAATTAAGATTAAAGTATTACTATCCAAATTTTTTTTAAAATAAAATTATTTTTAAAATATTTTTCTCATCCCACTCCACCATCTCCTCCCCTCCCCTCCCCACTACCCCCACAATCATCCCGTCCTTTTATTTATTAAAATTCTTTTATAAAATATTTTTAAAAAATCCAAACCTCCCCCCTCCCCCACTCCTTCCTGAAAAAATGATATTATTTTTTTAAAAAAAACTACCCCACCCCGTCTAACCCTCAGCTCATAATTTATTTTTATTGTCTTACATTTTTCTCATTTTGTGTTAGATGGGTACATATATTTTTAGAAAAATATTTTTTTCTACTTGACCGAATATAACAGAAATAAAAATTTTATTTTAAAAAAAGTCTTGCAGCAAGTAAAAAAATATTTCTTTATATATATATATATACATATATATATATACAAAACAAGAAAAAAAAAATGAAAGCGAAGGATTATGTGGGTGGGGTAGAATTTTTTGTAGAAAAAACAATTAAAATAATATCTAAACAACAATGTACATATACTCTTATAGTATCATTAAGGCGAAAATTACCAGCCTTAATGTGGGGGTATGGGCTGTAATTATTTATGAGAGAATGTGTATTTCAGGAATTACTTTGGGTTTGGGTATGAACTTGTAATTATTTTAGATTTTATGGCTCATTTATGTAGTTTTCTCTAAAATTAAGATGTGAACCATAATTAATTCAAATTATAGCATGTTAGTTAATTAACTAGTATATGTTTGCTTATCTGCATAATTTTCCCAATTTTGTATATTAAAATAAGAATTATTTTTAAAATAAATAACATCAAATCATTCTTGAAAAATCTAAAGCGTCATTTATTTTTAAAATAAAATTTTGAAAAAACACTTGTTGTTCTGAAACGGATAGAATACTAAATTAGTACATTAATTTTAGGTTTATCTTTGTAGTAATAATAATAATAATAATAATAATAATAATAATAATAATAATAATCTTCGATCTGAATAGTAAATATTTTATTTTATTATATAAAAATAAATATATTTACAAATGAATTGTTTGATACTCTCGAAGAATTCTATTTTCCACATTTTCTGCACTATTGTCTGGAAAAATTTGTTAAGAACATTTTTCATGTGGCTGTGTGGGACTTGCAGTATGTAATATACATTTCAAAATAGAAAAAGGGAATCTTTCTTTTTGTCAGAAAAAAAACAAAACAAAAGGGCCTAGCAATTAGCATCCACCATTATAAACTTCACAAAAAAAAAAAACATTATTTTAAAAGGTGATGGTGGCTTTGATAATCTAAGTAATTGTTTGATAAGACTTACGAGGGATAAAGGAAAAATAATTTGAGAAAAAAATGTAAAAATATATATTATACTTTATTTTGGAATTATTTATCTACTATTATATTATTATAATAAATAAATTATCTCATAAATATGATGAAATAACTAATCATATGAAATATTTTAATTTATATTATAACTTTATTTAACTCATCTTCATATCAAACGACCCTTAAAAGTTTGGTTAATTTACTTGTTTAAAAATTTGATTAATAGGGCACATTTTTCTATAGAAAATGGATTTTTGTGGTAGCATTATTTTGAAGATTTGTAGTTGGTATTTAAGGCCTTATAGTATTATTATTATTTTGTGTTGATACACGAGGTAAATTATTTTCTGATATAATGACTCATAAATTATATAAGAGGTAAATCAAACTAGGCAAGTTCCATGGTAAAGTCAATAAAAAAAGCAATTAAGAAGATTTGAACTTATCACCTCGTATTTAGGAGATCAAACCAACTTGATGATCCTTGTAAAAGGTTAACAGTATATTTTTATTCTTCAATTATTGACAAATTGTTGTTTTAGTCGAATTTGTCCTTCCTTCTTTGATACCTTAACCAGGGTCACCATACATGATCCTTCTTGCTCCAAATAAACATACTACCTTCAATTAATTAAATTATGATTCTTTTTATCTCTTTGCTTATAAATATTCACAAATATCATAGTTATTAATGTTTTAATTAGTTAGTAGTTATGGTTTTTTTATTATACATGATGATGTAGTTTAGGTAAATTTGCCTCAACCAAATGAAAGAAAAGGGGACCTAAGGGCATCTCCAACCCAATTCTCTATTTTACTCTCCAAATATAGAGTTCTCTACTTTTTTTTAGACAATCAACTCCAACCCAATTCTCTATTTTACTCTCTAAAAAGGAATCTTTTTCTCTTTCCTCAATATTATATTATTATTTCTATTTCATTCTTATTTTCTTATTTCATAATATAAATCCTTTATTTCTTTTTTTCCAAATAATTACTTTATATAATTTTTAATGTGATATAAAATTATTTTTTATTCTAAATTTTTAAATAACATAAATTGCAAGAAAATATAATATAATACATAAATTAGGGGATAAATTCAAATAAAAGTGACATACAATTAAATAAACACTCAATTTTCAAAATTATTACGTTGCTCGCATAAATGCTCTATTAATGCATTACGGAGTTCAAAATGAGCATTTTTGTCCTTAATTTTTTTATGTCTAGCTAAAAATTGTTCAAACCGGAGATTTTCATCTATCACCATTTCTATAGTTGGAGTTGGAGCCTCTACGGCATCTTGAATTGGTGCATTGAGATCTGTTGTGCAGTATAATACATGTAGTCATTATATCATGTAACACTTCCTTTCTCCAAAAACGTGACAGTCCTGCAATAATTGCAAAATGTGATTGCAAAACTCCGAATGCACGTTCAACATCTTTTCGGCACGATTCTTGTTTCATCGCGAAATATTTCTTTTGTTGGGAATGAGGATCACGAATAGTTTGAACAATTGTAGACCATTTAGGATATATACCATCAGCTAAATAATAACCCATATCGTATACCATCACAACTGTAGTCACAACTACAATCACAACAATTCTCGAAAACATATCCTAATTTTTTTCCGAATAGTGCTAAATCTGGAAACGACCTACCAGATTTCTAAATTATCATTGTGATCAATTAATTATTATGCTATGTATTGTATTTTATCTTGTATTTAAATTATTATGTTATGTATTATATTGTATTGTTATCTTGTATTTAAATTATTATGTTATGTATTGTATTGTTATCTTGTATTTAAATTATCATATCATGTATTGTATTTATAAATTAAATTTTTTCATCTTGCCATTTTAATTTTGCATATTCTTTATAATGAAAATTAATAATAAAATAAATAATATTTAATTTTATTATTCACGAAAATTAGAAAAAAAATTAAAATACTATTAATTTGAAATTAAAATAGTATATATTAAATAATATTTAAAAATATTATATTACATTTGAAAAAGAATTATGAATATTAGATATTTAATTAATAGAATTATATGTAAAATAATATGTTAATTAGAAAGTAATAGAAATAATAATAAAATAATGAAAAAGTGAAATAGAGAGTGTGAATAGTAGTTCTCCAAATTTGGAGAACTACTATTCAACTCTCTAAATTTGAAGAATAGAGGGTGATTTGAAGGTGGGTTGGAGTGCCCATTCTCTATTTTACTCTCCAAATATAGAGTATGGAGAGTAAAATAGAGGTGGGTTGGAGATGGTCTAAGGACAAATCTTACCATCAAGGGGTCGCAAATTCTGTGGTGATGGATAGATATAATGTCTTATTTTTGGGAAAAAGGTCTGAAAAATATTCTAATTTTGGTTGAAATTGGTGTGACGATACCAAACTTTATGGAGGACATTTTACCCATGCACTATTTTATAGTGTATTTTAAAGGTATATATGTGCCCACGTGGACACATTACTATCTATAATGATGCAATATTTATGATATCCACGTAGACGCATATATACCTTTAAAATACTTTATTAAATAGTGCAGGGGTAAAAGGTCCTTTCCAAAGTTTGATATTGTTACAGCAATTTCGATTAAAGTTCGGATATATTTCAAACCTTTTTTCCCCTTATTTCTTAATGAAAGATTTTAAAAAATTTATTATTTTATTCAGTGTAAATTTAAATTAAACAATAGGTCAAAAGTCAAAGTAAATATTAAACATCAAGTAGGAGAGCATAATCCGTTCGGTTATGAATTTTTTATTCAAAATAAAAAAAAAAGTTCACTTTATCCAAAATTCAACATTTGAAAACATCAAAACACTGTTTTCACTTCTATGAATTGTATTTTTAAAATTTATCTTAAATTTTTATTTTTTATATAAAAAAAAATAGCCCTATTTAATTAGATTTTAATATTTAAATCATATATCATTTTTTCAATAAAAAACATTTATATTCTAAATATTTATTGTAAAAAAATTGATCAACTTCAATTCCAACTTTTGAAAAAGTAAAAAATAAAATATTCATATTTTTTTTCATGACCATGTCAGGTGTGTATTAAAGAAGAGGACTAAATAAAAAAATACAAGATCAATTTCCACTGACAATATGATTATTCTTTTCATTTCCTAAAACTATTTATTGTCCCTATCACTTTAATATTACAGTGAGTCAGTGACCTGTTTCCTTTTTGGATGTTTTTCTTCTCTACTTGAACTAGCAAAGCAATATTTAAAGTGTATAAATAATGGACCTAGAAGATATTTTAAGGAGGAGAATAAGATACAAACTATACCGTAACTATCAAAGATGTGATACAGTGAAGCGTTATCCTCTGAATGAAGCTTTATTTGATATTAATTTAAATTAATTGAATTTCAATGTAAATATCAAATGTCGTATAAGAAAGGAAAAAAAAACAGAAAGTAGAATTATCACAAACAGATTTGTCAATTTTTTTTGGGAAAGTTACACATGTAACCATCTGATTAAAAATATTAACAATCGAATTCTGATAATAAAATTTCAATATACAAATCATACTATCATAGTCATAATTTATTTATTTTACATATTATCCCCCAACCAGAAAATGATCTTCCACAAATCATTACTTTTCATTTCCACAATTCAAGCCCAAAGTCCTTTTCCCTCAAATATTCTTATTTCTAAATATAAAATAATAGAACTACAAACTAAAGCAACAATAATTACAATCAAACTGTTATAAGGCAAAATTACTAAACTACACTACATATGTTTACATATTCTCGTTTAATCCCTACTCTTTCATAAAAATTCAAAAATCCCTATTTTTTCCCAAACCCTCTATTCCGGATACTTTATTCTGAAAGAACCCAAAACCGACCTTTCTCATCCCCAAAATCTCGCCTCTAATCTTTCCCCACTACCAAATCAGTTACCGAATTCAAAGCAATTTGATTTTCAAACGATTCTATTTCTATTCAACCGTCCAAAGTTCAAAATAGGTATTATCATCTTCTTCATTTTTCTTTCAAAATTAATTTTTGTGTTTCAATCGATTTTGGATCAGTTGTCAATATGGATCATCCGTCTTTTAGTATTGAAATTTTCCAAATAATAACACCTAACAATGATCAAATTTTTTATTCAGAAGATCCCAACTGGGCAGAACAGAGGTCTAAAAGTTTGCACGCACCGGCGTTAATGGCAAATCAAACTTCTACGAAGAGAAAATCGAAAAAGGAAGTGGGGGAATCATCTAAAGCAAAAGATGCAAAAACTCAAAAGAAAAGGGGTAGAAAGGTTGCCCCTCCCATTTCTCGATCAACACTACCCATGGTATGCATTTCTTTTGCTTTTAATTTAGACATTGTTGAAAAATAAGGTTTTATTGTATATATTGAAATCTGGAGTTGTTACCCAGAAACACTGATTGTTTTATCAAATGTTGGTATTGAGTATAACTTTTACATTTGTAGATGAAAGACTATTTTTTGTCAAATTTTTTATGTTGAGAACTGTATCTAAGATAAGCGTTCAATTCACAGTATGATATGTAGGTTGTTTGTTGTACAATGTATAATATTCATAGATATTCACATGAATGATACGTAAACAAAATATAATAGATCTGGTAGTTAACATTTTGTATCATATTTAAATATAAGTCAGTGTATATACATAAGTTATCTGATTTTGTTTATCAATCATGTATTGTTATTATGTAGTATAAAATGATCTGAAACATAATATTTTGAATCAATATCTGGCCTTTCCCTTTTAGTTCTATATGCATCATTTATCGGTTTACTGATTGATCAACATCATTTATGTTTATGAAATTGCATAATATGAAATATGTAATTAATCATATTCCAAAGCAACCCCTAAAGTTTGGTCCTACTTACAACTCAAATTTTAACGAAAACTTAGTGTTGTCAATAACGGATGAAGGTATGAAATTATTTAAGGATACTATATTTGGTCAATACCTTAATATCCCCAAGTGCCACTATCAAGGACAAATTACCAAGTGTTTATATCTTCTAGAGGTTGAGCATGACAATTTAGACAAAGAAATTCATATTCGTCATGCCAAAGGAAATGTATTGCAATTTAGTATCAGGAATTTGCTATTATTACTGGTCTGAAGTGTACCAAAAATATTAAAGATTTTACATATCCGAATTCAAAAACTAGTAGGCTGGTTCAAAGATACTTTTCTGGTCCAAATTATAACGTAAACAAAGGACGGCTGGTTGATCATTTTGATATGGTGGTTGGGACAACACTGATGATACCCTTCAGATGGCTATATTATATTTCATTCATACATTTAGGGGTCGTTTGGTAGAGTGTATAAGAATAATGCTGAATATGATGTATTAGTAATGCATGCATTAGTAATGCAAGCATTAGTAATGATTGCATTAGTTATAGTATTGGAAATAGCAAGCCTTGTATAAAGACTATTAAAAAATATCTGTTTACAAAAATACCCCCACATTATTATTATAATTATTCTTATTATAATAATAATAATTATTATTATTATAATAATAATTATTATTATAATTATAAT